>BPLR01008179.1:0-33997 GCA_021605095.1 Caerostris extrusa | reverse complement strand
TGCCAGATCTTCAAGAGAACAGCACGGCTGCGAGTGGCTGTGACTGTCGTGCAAATAAAACGTTAGTTTGTCATTGTGAGTATTTATTGTGTTAGTGTGTGAGTGTGATTCAAATTACAGTCCGCTAGATGAGTGAGTGAGTGCTACTGACGAGAACATCTGATCCTTAAGAGCCGGAGAGTGGCTCAAACCTGTGGATACCATAAGTCAAGTGAAAAGCTTTGTGAAAAAAAGTAAGTGGAACTTTGAAATCCATATATTTAATATTTTTGTGCAAACATGTTTAAAGGTGCCAAAAGAAGATTTACGGCTCATTGCCGCAGAAATAAATTTTATAGTATCTGAAGAATTAACAATTTCAGTTTATATGATGCAATTGAACAAAGTGATGTGTTTAAAAATAGACCAGACATGGTCAAAAGACATTGCCAACACGATTATTGACAATCGTAAAAATGAGGAGCAACGGCAAATAGATCAGGAAAAAATAAAATTAAAACGAGTTAAAAATGAATTAGAACTCGCAAAAATTAAAAATTAAAGTAAATCCAGAAGTGTGCGAAGGTGAAGCCAAACCAGATGCTATTGATCAAGTAATAAAAGTGTTAGAACTTTAACTGTCAGAATCCCCACTCGACTGGAAGGGTGGAGTTTTTCTTTAATTCTTTAGAGCGCGCATTTAATATTAAAAAAGTACCTAAGATATATAAAGCTGAGATTCTGTTAAATTTATTAGGAGAAAAATCTTCTAATATAATAACTTATTTAAGTGATAAAGATATAAAAAACTATGAGACAATTAAGTCAGTTGTGTTGAAGTATGAGCCTTCACCACAAACATGCTTTACATAATTTTAGGAAAGCTGAGCACTTAAATGGATCGTATGTGCAGTTTGCGTCGCGCTAATTTTGAATATAGCTAATTTAATATTTATTTAAAATACTATTATACTAATAATACTAATATATACTAATAACAATACTATTATACTATTATAATACTAATTTTGAATATTATTTAAAATTAAGAAAAGTGTCGGATTATGAAACATTAAAACAATTAATAGTTTCTGATAAGTTATTTCAAACTTTGGATAGAGAAATCGCGTCTCACATAGGTATACGACAAGCAGATAGTTGGTTCCCCCAGTAAAAATTAGCTGAAGAATGTGATATTTATGTTGCATCGCGTGGGAAGTCAATTTACGAAGGCACAAGTAACTTTCAAAAAAGTAAAACTAATTTTAAAAATTCCAAATTGTGTCAAAAGTGTTTGTTTCGGGCCTAAAAGATTCAAATTGTATTTTATGTACTAAAAATCACCATATTTCTAACTGTCCAAATTATTTAAAAATGTCAGTGAATGAGAGAGTTGAGCTTGTAAAACAAAACCATATGTTTTAATTGTTTGCAAATTAATTGTTCAGTGTCTAATTGCAAATCAAGAAAGTATCTTGTTTTTGTAAACGTAAACACCATAAAAGTTTACACTACCCACGCAAAGCGCAGAGAATCGCGATGAAGTTGTATCAAAGAACGTAATGAAATCGGTTCCAATACCTCGTTTTCCCCACAGCTCAAAGAGTTTTTTACCAGCCGAAGAAAGCACTTCTCCAAATAGTAATAAATTATTTGCAGCTACGAGCTTTATGCCAAGTGGAGCCAAAACGGTTCTATTGAGCACAGCTAAATGTTATTTAGGTAATAATTCAGAAAATACATACGAAGTAAGAGCGCTCTTAGATCAGGTTCAATGGCCTGTTTTATAACGAGAGAATGTTCTGATAGACTTAATTTAAAAGAAAGAAAAAACTAATCTAGCAGTATCGGGATTAAATGACGCATCTTTAAATAAAACGCAAGTTACTGTTAAATTAAAAAATAAATCAAATAGCTACGAAAAAGGGTGAAATTTTTTTAATTGTTTCTCAATTACTAATGTAACTCCTAGTAAAATATTAAAAGTTAATATGTATGATTTAAGTAATATTGAGTAAGCGGATCCACAATTTAACATTCCTGGTAGAATAGATGTTTTATTAGGCGCAGGGTTTCTTATAGCCTTTTGAGATCCAGGACAAATATACCTCCTGAATCTTAGTTTTACAAAATTCGTGTTTCGGATATGTTGTTTCGGGAGTTTTTCCTTGTGATTTAAATGAGAATATTCATTGTGGATTAATTAGAAATAATTATGAGCAGTTAGTTAAAACTGTTAAATCTTTCTGGGAAATAGAAAATATAAAGAAATGGACATTCCTCCCTAATAATGAAACTCGGATATGTGAAGAACATTACAAAAATAATTTTTATAGAGATATAGAAGGAAATATGTAGTTAAAATGCCCCTTAAAGAAGATCCTAAGTGTTTGGGAAAATCTAGAGATATTGCGCTAAAAGGTTAGATTCCTTATGGAGGCGATTAGTAAAAGATCCTGACTATTTGTTGTTATATAAAGATTGTTGTTACGTGAATATAAAGAAATGGATCACATGAATCAAATTAAAGAAAGTGAAGAAACTGAGGTACTTATTATATACCTCACTTAGGTGTATACCGTACCGACAAATTAAAAACAAAGCTTCGTGTCGTGTTTAACGCGCCTTCCGTTACAACAGAAGGGAATTCGCTTAATTCTTTACAATATAACGGAGGGGTAATACAAGACGACCTTTTTTCAATTATGGTTTATTCGATTCCGCAAGCACATTTATTAGTTATGCGCACACTTAAGCAATTAATTAGATGAGAAAGATAACTTTCCGGTATCGGCGCCTATTTTGGCAGAGGACTTTTATATGCGCGATGTCCTTTCCGGCGCAAATACTGTAACGGAAGCTCTCAGACTTACTAAAGAGTTAACAGAAATTCTGGACAGAGGTGGAATGCAGTTACATCAGTGGTGCAGCAGTGGAAATTTTCTGATGGAGAGTGACGAGGCTGATTACTCCTTTTCTCCAGAGGAAATAAAAACATTAGGAATAATATGGCAACCTAACAAAGATTGTTTTTCCATCAAAGTGAAAGTAGACTGTGGTAATTCGTTTACAAAGCGTGCAGTGTTATCAACCGTAGCAAAGATTTTTGATCCTTTGGGTTTACTTGGCCCAATTGTGACAAAGGCAAAAATTTTCTTGCAAAAACTGTGGCTAATCAAACTGGACTGGAATGATAATTTGCCTAAAAGAACTTGAGGAATAGCTTTAACAACTATCAACAACATTAAAATTCCAAGATGCATATGTATCAGTGAACCGATATGCATCGAACTTCATGGCTTCTCAGATGCTAGTGAAGTCGCCTATGGAGCAGTGATTTATTTAAAATCTTGCAGTGCTTCTGGGCAAGTGTTTGTGAAACTAATTGCAAGCAAATCTCGAGTTGCCCCGATCAAAACTATTTCAATTCCTCGATTGGAGCTCTGTGCTGCCGTGCTGCTATCCAAATTAGTACACAAAGTGAAAACATCTCTAAAATTTGATGTGTCTCAAACCTTTTTTGGACAGATTCGAAAATTATCCTGGCCTGGATAATGAAAGAACCGTGTTACTTAAAAATATTTGTGTCTAATCGCGTATCCAAAATACAGCAATTTACAAATGTCAAAGACTGGAATTTTGTGTCGTCTGAAATGAACAGTGCCGACATTCTTTCTCGGGGTCTACATGTAGATAAACTCCAAGAGAATGAGTTAGGGTGGAGTGGACCACCATTTTTAATGAACAACGAGTATCCTGGAGGTCCGGTGCGGCTTGTGGATGGAGATCTTACATCAAAGGACGAGGATATGATTTCGAGTGAACTGAAGCTGACAGCAGCAAATCAAGTGTGTGCGGTGACTCATATTGTGGAGCCTTTAGATGTTATTCATAACTGTTCTTCATTTACAAAGCTCAAGAGAATCGTCACCTGGTGCAAAAGATTTATTAACAATACAAGAAATCCATTAAATCGAACTTCGGGTACTTTGACAACTAGTGAACTTTCACAATCAATGGTATGTATTGTTAAAAACATTCAGAGAACTGCTTTCATAAACAAACTTCAAAGCTTGGAGAAGGGTACTTCTATCCCGAACAATAGTGAATTGTTAAATTTGGGTCCATTTCTAGATGATGATGGATTATTAAGAGTGGGTGGAAGACTCAAGAACTCTAACTTACTCTATAATCAAAAATGTCCACTAATTATTCCTGCTAAACATAATTTTACTTTTACTGTTATTAATCATTATCATGCTTTATATTTTCATGCAGGTGCTGAAACAACCCTATCTTTGATAAGAAATAGATTTTGGATTGTAAGAGGTAGAAATATTGTTCGAAAGATAATTTTTAATTGCATAATTTGTAAAAAAATAAATTCAAAAGGTTCCAATCAAGTTATGGGACTACTACCAGCTGCCAGAGTGACTCCTACTCGTGTCTTTAATCGGGTAGGTGTGTACTTTTTATGGTCCATTTGAAATCAAAAATTTCACTGGACGAAGTAAACAGGTAAAAAGATATTTGTGTGTATATATGTATGTTTCTCTACAAAATGCTTACATTTTGAAATTGTAAATGATTTAACTACTGCAGCATTTTTAGCAAGCCTTAAAAGATTTATAGCTAGAAGAGGTAAGCCTGCAGAAGTGTATAGTGACAATGGCCGAAATTTTGTTGGTGCCAATAGAAAAATTAAAAGTGTTTCTCAAATCTTTATTTAAATTTAAGAGTGCAGAAGAAATTGAGAATTATATGGCTAATGAAGGTATTAAGTGGTTCTTTAATCCCCTACTACTCCACACTTTGGAGGACTATGGGAATCTAGTGTCAAATATCTTAAATACCATTTGAAACGTATTGTAGGGAAAACAATTTTAAGCTATGAAGAGTTTTTAACTCTTATTGTTCAAATTGAGGCAGTTATTAATTCTAGACCCCTTTGTCCACTTTCAAGTGATCCAAATGATGTGGAAGCATTAACTCCTGCACATTTTTTAATTGGTTCATCTTTAATTACATTGCCTGAACCTAATTTTAGTGAAACTCCAATGAATCGATTGAGCCGTTGGCAATTGGTTCAAAAAATGACTCAACATCTTTGGAAAAAATGGTCATCGGAGTATTTAAATAAACTGTTAAATAGACCTAAATGGTCTAAGGGTAAAGCAGATATAAAAGAAGGTGATTTGGTGTTAATTAAAAATCCTGATAATTATTGTCCTTTAAAATGGAATTTGGCCAGAATTATCAAAATTCATCCAGGTGTAGATAAAGTAACAAGAGTGGTTACTTTAAAAGATTAAAATGGCACATATAAAAAAGGCCAGCAGTTAATATCGTACCTTTGCCTAGTGTTAATGAGGAAAATTAATTTTTATATTGTGTATTTTTTTGTGATCTGCTTATTGTGTGAATATTTTTAGGAAAATGTATTTTTTTATTGTGTATTTTTTTGTGTGATCAGTGTATAAGTGAATAATTTGAGAATTTTGCGAATATTTGAATTATTAAAGAGTTGAATGTGAACATGTCAACGCCGGGCGGTATGTTCGCGCCTACGCGCAAGGATACCCTAGCGGAGAAAAAAAAAGTGTGTGTGTACACATGCGCCTGCGTGCGCATAAGTCCGAGTCTGAGTCAGTGTAGTGCCAGATCTTCAAGAGAACAGCACGGCTGCGTGTGGTTGTGACTTTCATGTAAAAAAACGTTAAGTTTTCATTGTGAGTATTTATTGTGTGAGTGTGATTCAAATTACAGTCCGCTAGATGAGTGACTGAGTGCTACTGACGAGAACGTACGGGAACAACAGTTTGCGTTTTGCATACGTAGTAGTAATCGTGTCCTCGTTTGCAAAAAAGCTAAAAGACAAAAAGTCTGTAGTCATGAATGTCATTGAAGTTATGAAGAAATATAATTTCACCAGTTTGAGAGCTTTGTGGAACACCACTGTCAATTGGTCTCAGGAAGGATATAGGGTTTTCTACTCGTACTCTTAAAGTTTCGCAAAAATGAGATGAGAAACTTGGAGCTTTATAAACTGAGCTGAGAATCCCTGATGCATGAATTTGTATATATTAAGCCATTGTACCAAAGCTTTTCAATGTCCAGGAAAAGTATACTCGTGGATTTGCAATTTTTAAAGCTTTCAGAAATCAATGTGATAACACAAAAGAGCTGGTAAGTCATAGAAATATTTTTCCTGAATTGAAATGTATAGGAATGATCAATTTATTTGCTTCAGTGAATTGATGCTAGCGTTTAAGTATTACATATTTGTAGGTTTTGCTGAAGCTACATAATAGTGATATTGGTTGGAAATTCTGAGAAAGAATCAAATTGGAATTTTATATTGGAAAGGTTCTAAGTGAAGATTTGAAGTGGGGTTTTGTGGAAACTCGGACTCGACTAAGTTCATATAATCTTAAAAGCTCTATCCCCTCATCTTGTTTCGGATTAAAAGGATTTCCAGAGAATGATGACAATAACTTCGACTTTATGCTGGGAAAGTTGAGCTAAAACCACCTGTTAAGGTTAGAATGGCATGGAGATCAGAGGTTGTTTTCCAAAGAATGCTAGTTTTAGACAAAAGAGCTGATAGTTGTTGCTCATATGATTTCATTTTTGTTTAATATCTTTTTACTGTTGATAGTAAGTATGTAGATCATTTAGATTTCATGATCGATACGACACTTTCATAGTTCTATTTCAACAATGGCTTCTGTTTGCATATGTAGTAGCAATCGCGTCCTTGTCTGCATAAACCAGCTAAATTACAGTCGGTAGTCGTATGAGTGTCGTTGAAGTTATGAAGAAATAGAATTTCACCTATCTGAGAGCTTTGGGGAACACCACTGTCAATTGATCTGGGGAGAGGATTTAGAGTGAGTATTCTGTTCGCACTCTAAAGTTACGCAAAGTGAGATGAAAATCTTAGAGATTTATAAACTGGACCGAGAATCATTGATGCATGATTTTGAATATTAAGCGATCGTGCCAAATTTGACAGGGTCAAGGAAATGTTTATCCTTGGATTTGTGATTTTTAAAGCTTTCATGAATCAGTTAGGTGACACAAAAATGCTGGTGAGCCGAAGAAATATTTTTCCTGAAATCAAAATGTACAGGAATGATCAAACTATTTGTTTCAGTGAATGATGCAGGCGTTAAGTATCACATTTTTGTAGGTTTTGCTAAAGATACTTAGTTGTGAAAGTGGATTTAAATTCTGAGAAAGAGTTAAATATGAGTTTTGTTTTGGAAAGGTGCTACATGAGGTTTTGAAATGTGGTTTTCGTAGAAACATGGACTCGACTAAGTTTATATTGTCTGAGAAAGCTCTATTACCTACATCATAGATTGGGTTCAAATTGTGTGCTAAGAATAATGGCATTAGCCTTGGCTTTATCCTAAAAAATTGGAGCTAAACCTACCCTGCTAAAGGTGGAATGACATGATATGATTTCCTCATATCAAATGTTGTTTTTTCCAAATAATGCTTGTTTCAGACGTAAGAGCCCATCAGTGTTGTTCATATGATTTGATTTTTCGTTTATTATCGTTTTTCAGTTCATAGTAAGTATGCAGATCATTTGGATTTCTAAATCGCTGTCAGACTTTCCTAGCTCTATTTCGACGGTTAATAGTTTCATAATATCACGGGGCATATTGCGCTTTTTATAGAAAAATTTTGACTTGGAGAATTCTCTCAATGTTTCAAAGAATGTTCCTACCACCTCTTAATCGCCCTCACGTAATCGATTGATTGTTGTAAGTTCAGTTGTAGGGGTGGCTTAGACTGAAGACAGAAACGAAAGTCTTCAAAATTGGTTAATAATTTATATGTAAAAGTTTCAAATAGTAAAGGTTTGTGTCAATTTCGATTATTACATGTAGATTATCAGAATTTAACTCTAACATTACATTTATGGTATAATAATCTATATTTAAATTTCGCGGTGATCTCTAACATATTGGAAGAGTTCGAAACCTGATTTTTTTTTTAAGATACTTATATTCTATTGAGGATGCTTGGCATTAAAGCTCCCAGCAACAATGACTTTCGTTCCAATCTAGAGAATTTGTTTGCAATTTTTGTCGTTAGTTTCAGAAAAAAAAAATGTTTAGTTTGATAGACGGAAGACGATTTTAAGAATAGATGAACAATCAATTTAATTTCTGTAACTGGTTCATCAATTCCTGCAAAACGTGAAGGAGGAAAATGATGGTGGTCGATTATCGTTATTAACATCGTTGCTGGTATTCCATAGTTGCTGGTAGTAAAAAAACTTGACATCGGAAATAATGATTGACTCTGACCGGCTTCTATATTTATCCAAAGAGATTCTTTTTTCCTAAGAGGCTAATGAGATTGAAAATTTAACTAGCCCTTAAAATCACTAATTGAACATAGCTGTTACAAGAAACAAGCTGTTTAGATTGAAATTTTTTTCAGATTATCTATTTTATAACAATTATTCTATTTCAGATTATCTATTTTGTTTTACCTATTTTTTTTAACTTGAAATGCGGCTCTTTCAAGATCAAGGACTATATCCTGCCCAGGTATATTCATGAAAGCCGCTAATTATGATTTTAATTGTCCTCTCATTTCTGAATATAAAGTTCTTATGCTCTAGACCGGTCTCGTCCACAAAATGAATTATATACCTGAATTCAACTTCCCTATTGACATTATTCTTCACGAATTCAACGCAGATTGGGCTTAAAGTGCAATGACCTCTGGTTTAAGAATATTAAGAACTTTTTGCCAGTCACTTTTTATTTTGAAAAAATATCGGAAGAAGTTGCAGTTTATGGGTTTGGGCAATCAAGACAGGTTCTGTCATCTCCCAATCAGAATTATTACTAACTAAGATTTCCTTTAAATTTTTAAATTTATTTTTAGACTTAATACTAGAATTAATATGTGTACTATTAATATTGTAACAATATTGGTTCATTGGTAAAAATACGCATTGCTTTGATAACCTTGCTTTAATAGAACTATTCAGAGTCTTAAATGTGTGCAGTTTTGTGGCAAATTGAAGCCATAAAGTTCCGCAGCATATTTCTATTTTCTGCTATATGTACAGGCAGATTGTCTCTTTATAGATCCGATTCTAGCACATCGACAGTGGGCCACTGAAAAAAAGAAGCATCATTTTCAATACTGTTGCGGTCTGAAGATTAAGGGTTTGGATTTTCATTTCGAGTAATGCATTCTTTTGTACGACCAACGGTAACATTTCGCCGGTTATTTCGATATAGAACATAACGTTTTGAAGAAATTCACGAATTTCCTTTTCTTTGCTAATTATGTATTAATCTGTTTGATACATCACAGGGTCTGAGTCGGTTCGGTTTCTAAGACATTCCACTATTTGGGGATTTACAGGGTTTAGTTGTGATACTTGCAAGCCTTAAGAGTCGCAAAGTCTAATAGTGTTACAATTTCAGTGCTAGGAGTCCCGAAGAGAACTGGTAAGTGTAAAAACAATCTGAGGTCTTCCATTTTTCAATATAAAGACAATCATTGGTTCTGCCATCTGGCCATTTCAAAGCTATTTTTGAATATTTGAAATATATATGTAGCACGAAGCTGCAGTAGTAGTACATCAAGTATAGTTTTCATTAAGTAGAGGCTGGCATGCAGTACGGTCACTGTAATTTTGACTCATCACAATAAAGATAGGGAATTCTGGGATAGATCCATAAATAATTTACATATGAAAATAATACAGATTTTTCATAATATTACAATGGATAAGATTTAAGGAATACAAAATATTCCTGTAATATCAATGCAATTTTCTTATCAAAGGTAAACAGGAACACTTTAAAAATTTGGGAAAAAAAATATGGAATATGAAATCACCGTCCACTTAATTTTAAATCTTAAATTCAGCTTAGAAAAGTTCATAGAAAATCTGTAAATTGTCCTCAAATATTATATATAGCCATGAAGTTGTAAATAAATTTGAATCCTTAGTAAGTTTTCTATTGCACAACCACAATGTAATTCATTTAAATTTCAGTATATCAGTATACAGTAAATGTGATTAATCCAGTGATTATGCATATTCACTTGAGGATTAATCCGTTGATTATGCATAATTACAGATGATTATGAATAATCTCCGATTAATCACATTCACTGTTACATTCCATTGTTGTATGATAAATATCAGATTTCTAAAGAAATAAGATTGAATGAAAGTCGCTTAGTATTACTGCATAGAAATTATTCTTTGTGATTCAACATAAATTTATCTGAAGGATTGTAATATAACAACATGAAGGAATACACTATTTTTGTATGTTTACCCATTTCATAAGGACTAGTACGAGTGGTAATATTGACATCCGTTTTATAGGACCCAACTAAGATGAAGTTCATTTTCGGGTATAGTGCAATTCTTCCTCTGTCTGCATCCTTTATGATAACTGTTTTCACTGTGTTTTGTTTCAGTTTTGTGAAAGTACACTCATGTCCATAAATTAAGGATAATGAAGTTCAGGCAAAGAAAGAGACAGAAGCAACACAAATTTGACTTATTTGTAAAGTCTATTTATTAAACAAAAGGTAAAGAACAAAAAAGATACTATATGTTTGACATAATTAATAAAAATTGCGATTTTTACTCCCTGGAGCAAATTTCAAAAAAGAACCTATTTACAAAAAACAGTATAACAGTGTTAGTATGATGGTTAATATGGAGTATGTCTCCCGGACGATGCAATACAGGCCTTACAACGCCTAGGCATGCTAAGTATCAAATTATCAATCTGATCTTGGGGAATATTACACCACTCCTCAAGCAATGCCCTCCGAAGTTCCGGTTGACAGGTGGAGGGGGTTGACGGGCTGCAATTCGTCGGCCAAGCATATCCCACACATGCTCTATTGGATTCAAGTCCGGTGAGTATGCTGGCCAATCCATACGGGTGATATCCTCCAATTGAAGGCATTCGTCTACAATGTTTGCACGGTGAGGACGGGCGTTGTCATCCATAAACAGAAATTCAGCACCCATGGCGCCCCGAAACAAACGTACATGTTGTTCCAGAATGACATCCCGATAGATGTGGCTTGTCATCGTTACACTCTGAACATGTAGGTCAGTTCTGGAAGCAAGGATAATTCCTCCCCAAACGAGCCCTCCTGCACCACCGTAACGGTGTCGTTCAATGGTGTTCTCTTGGTGGTAACGGGTACCTGCCACTCTCCATATGAAAGTCCGGCGAGAATCATACTGCAAACAAAACCTGGATTCGTCGGAAAACATCACACAGACCACTGTTGCGGTGTCCACAATGCATTCTCTCTACTCCAGGTTAATCGCAGGCGACAGTGACTTGCGGTGAGTGGAACACATCTGACAGGCCTACGAGCATATAGACCAATGTGCCCTAAGCGTCTGTACACGGTCTGCCTTGAAACTGTCGTACCGGTAGCTGAAGAGAGCTGACGAGACAGGTCGGATGCTGTACTCCGTCTGTTCCTTTTGGCAGTAACTGCTAAATACCGGTCCTCATTCGGCGTTGTAACTCGGGGGGCGACCTGTGCTGTAACATCAACTGCCATTACCATCATCTTCGAATCGTTGCCGAAGCCTGGAGATGTCACTCTGGGCGATTCCAAGTTCCTCGGATACTTCCAGCTGTGTACGTCCACATTCCAGTCGTCCGATAATTCTACCACGTAAAAAATCATCCAAATGCTTCCTTTGTGCCATAACTATGCGGTTATTGCACTGAAGGCTTTAAAGCGCTTCTGAACAATTTTACTTCTTTGCCACCATTCCTTATATATCCCTCTCTTACACTCTCGTCATTGTGACGTACTATCCGCGCCATCTGATGGTTTCCTGTAATTTGTATATTCTTCTTCAAGATGTGTGTGATAATTCTACAGGTGAAATTTTTATTTTAGAGTTCAATTTCTGTGTGATTCTGAATTATCCTTAATTTATGGACATGAGTGTATTTAGGACATTTAGCAACAAGAAAGAAGTTACTTTCAATTTAGCGTGAATGGTCGAGTGGCTAGCGCTCTGGCGCTCAGTACCACAGGTTTCGGGTTCGAGTCCCGGCGGGGCCCTAAATGTTTGTAGTGGTTAGGAATCCCCTTTAAACTATAGGTCCCGGTCTGTTAAGCCCTCGTGCAAAGAAGATGATCATAGAGCGATTAACCAAACTCAACTAAATCAAATTTAAGCGCATTCCCCGACAATATATTTTTTGCAATTCCCTGAACAACACTTTTAGTACCGTAGGACGATCATTTCCCATCACTATATAATTCTCTAAACAGTAAAAATTACCCCATCTGACCAAACTACAACCGTAACCAAAACTACTGATTCCTACTCAGACGAAAACAGCTGTTCACCTTCTCCCAGCCACCATAAAATCGCAAGATTACAGTACAATCACAATTCGACTATTCATCCATCCATTCCCCCTAACGTACTATGCATTAATAACTAACACGATAAACGTATTACTGCACAATATTATGTATCCATAACTATAAATTATTAACATCCATAATTAGCATTCTGACGTCATTTTCTATGCAGTGCGAAAAACCAGCAAGCAGTCCAGCTCTCCAACCACCAGAAATAATATTCCAAAGTAACAAGTCCTACCTTAACAACCACAGCAATTCAACAATCCAGCAATTCACCCATTTACCAAACCAATTTTTAAAGAAGTACATTTAACGAACGCGATCAGCGGAATTCAGACATCATCCCTCTTGCAGGAGACCTTATAGTAGATTCGAGACACTTCAAACACACTGCACTGTCACAATCCGTATCGAGTCGCTCCATTTCTAAGAGCAGTGACGGCAACTAAATATCAGCATCAGAATGGAATCTCATGAAGGGAATCCTGTTAGTAGACGCAAGATGTTTTACACACGTTGTCACAATCGATATTGCATCTCCCCGTTTCAAAAGCAGTGACTGAAACGGAACGCCATTAGAAGAATGGAACCTTCTACATGCCTCAGCAGAAGCAGCAGTGAACACAACTAGCGGAAGAACAACAAAAAAAAAAAAAAAAACTTCATAATTCTGTGCCGCGTAAGTCGGAGTATTATTTTATTACATAAATAAATGCATTACGTTGTAGCTGTAGCGAAAGAAAGGCATTTTCTTCAAAATTTTTGTGTATAATTTTTTTTCTTTCTTTTAATATCCCCTTTTTTAAGGAGGTTTTTTTTTTTACAATGCGGAGTATGCTATATATTATTCATTGCGATGTCAGATTATCTCAGGTAAAAATGTCAGCCATTGAAAATTAATTAATAATTTAGAATCATAGAAGAAAAAGCCTTTACATGAATAATTCACTTTCAAGAATGACATAGTAATAATTAAAAGAATATAAGAAGAAAGACTTCTTTTAAAACTTCTATTTTTCAATAAAATTTTTTTAAACAAAATATTTTTTTAATTTCTAAGCTAAATTCAATTTTAAAATTGCAATTAATATTTCATTTCAATAAAAAAAAATTTAAATTTAAAATATTAATTCCGCGCAATATTTGTTGCTAATATTCCATGAATTGCTAATATTCCGTTTTTGAAATTATGTAACGAACTGCAAATTTTGTTCAGCTATATTAAGCACAAATAGTATTTTTCGTCATAATTTAACACATTCGAATAGTTTTTAGTAAAAATCATATAATGTTCATAGCAGTTAATATCGATAAAATGTGTCATTAGACGATAAGATGTAATATCGTCTATGATAAACAAAATATTTTGAGAATTCTCAATCACCTCCCAGAAAAGAATTAAGGATTATAGAGTTATATACAAAATACACAGTAGTTTCATTAAATACAAAGTAATATAACTATGTAAAATAATGTAAATTATATAACATATAATTCGAATATTTGCAATAATTCATAGTTTAATTTATAAGAATTTTTTATTTATTTGAATCAAAAACACTAAAAATAACTATTAGTAATCTACGAAATTTTTAAAAAACTGACAATTGTGTTTATAATTATATTATAAAAGAATTACTGATTATTTAGAGAACAAAAGACAGTTCATCTTTTTCTAACTTAAAAAACAAAGCAAAAATACCTCTAGTGCGGTATTAGAAAAATCGTTTTGCACAGAAGAAGAAGAAAAAAAAAAATTGCTCTTAGTGACGTAACCGAACCTTACGCAACTTTTTCCAGTTTTTGTAATGCGTTATAGAGGGCGCATCATATCATAGACGAAGTGAGGAACGTTTAAAGTCTTTCATTCACTGGCTGCTTTCCGTTTGCTGATTTAAATCGTGTAGCTGATTTAATCGTGTTTTAATTATCTATTAATTAATATATTTAAGATCAAAGATTCAAGTAAGTGATTTTTTCGTTAGTTAATTATTAATTTTAATAATGAAACAGTGTACAATATTTTAATAATAATTTATTTCGTTGGTTCTGTTTTCTATTAGTTAATGCCTTTTTCTTGTTAATATGTTTTGTTTATAATAAATTACATTTATTTTTGTTCTTGTTTATTTTAAATGATTTATTATTTACCATTGTTTGCATGTTAAGTTATATATCCATGCATTATTAAGTAATGCTCGTGCAATTTTGTGTCTTCTAATTAGCTTACGATAGACTCTTGAAAACAAAACAAAATTTAGTAAATAAAATATTAATTTTGAGATATTTGCAAGTGAAAATAAAATATTTCACCTATGTAATATTCGAAGGATTGTTAGAATATTAAAATGAAAGTTAAAGGCACGTTTCGATTTCAATTAGGAAATTGAGAAGAATTTGAATTGAGAATCTTTTTAATAAGTTTATAAATTTTGATATGACGTTTTATTTCAATTATTCTTTTGAAGATTTTTATATAAAATCAAAGAGTAATTTTTCATTTTCTTATATAAATAAAAAATTTTTTTCTTGCCATTCAAAGCCAATTGAAATTAATTAATTATCGCTATGAGATAATATATTTTAAATTTATCTCATAACGATAATTAAAAATTATATCGTGGGAAATTTTAATGATGCATTTTCAGAAATTATTTATAAACAATTATTTCATCAATTCAATCTATTTTCAGAAGATTATCGTGAACTTATTAGAAAACACAAAATTTCACGGCATTACTTAATAATGCATGGTTATGTAAATTAACATGAAATTTTCATACATATATATATATTTTTTTACAGTTTGTTTGATTATATAATTATAACTAAATATATATTAAAAAAATTGTTTTAAAAATTAATTTTTAAAAATATATTTTAAAATGTAATAAATTGTAAAAATTTAATTATGAAACTATTGTGTTATTATTATATAATATTAAACCATGGAGTTAAACTAACTAGCATTTAGATTTTAAATTTAGAAGGAAAAAATTATTTTTTAGGGAATTGATGGAATTATTGATCAATCTAGGAAATTCATAATTTTTGATGGTTTTCTAAAGATACTAGTTTTTAAAGAAAAAAATATATATTAAAGAAATGTAAAATCCATCAAAGAAATGTTGTCTTTGCTATTTTCTCTGAGTACTAAAAATTAAATCCATATTTAATATAATGCATCTGAAAAATATAGTTATTTATAATGTGATAAATTATTTTAACAGTAGAATACTTTAAAATGCGTATGCAAAAAGAATTTTTAAAATGTATCTCCTTATGCAGTTTAGAGTTAAATATTTTAGTTAGGAAATTAAACTTAATAATTTAAAACCAACTTTTTTGGAGAGTTTAAAATGTTTTATATCCATTTAGGAAATTTTAAAATGTAAGATGTAATGATTCTCGGAAGATTTTTTATTTTTAAAGAAATAATATATTTATTAAAAAAATAAATAAATTCCGTCAACTGACGTTTTTTTTTTTTTACCTCTGAATATTAAAAAAAAATTCACATTTAAATTAATACTGCTGATAAACGTTATTAATTATGGGATAAGCAATTTTTACAGTATATTATTTTAAAATGTATATGGAAAAGGTTTTTGAAATGTATTTCCTTATGCAGTTTAGAGTTAAATATTTGAGTTAGGAAATTAAACTTAATAATTTAAAACCAACTTTTTGGAGAGTTTAAAAATGTTTTATATTATAAAAAATGAGATAATTTTTAAAATTTATTTGTGAAGTTTTTAAATAGTTCTTCCGTATTTGAATCTTGAAAGAAATGCTGAATTCTGTTTCGATTCCTAATCATATTGTTCTTTACAAACAGAATCAAGAATGTTATTATTAATTATATTTCATAATTATATTCTTATATTCTTTCATATTATATTCTTGTTAAGATATTCTTTATGAATACTGTAAAAGATTGTAGCATAATTTACTTTTAATAATGTATTCTTATCTGTGCTGTCACATTTTTAGTTATATTTTGGGTTTGTAATTTTTATTATACTTTTATACGCTTCTGTATGACGTATTTGAAAATATATTTTACAGAGGACTCAAGTTTTGATATAGCATTAAAAATTAAAAGAAAAAAATTTCGTTGAGAATTTCAGTAGAATTTTCATTTTTCATTTTGCTTTTTCTGAGTAACTAACTATCTTTCTGGGATTTTTTTTTCTGAGTTCTTTTCCCCCTGCAATTATTTTATTTACTAACATTTTCTAATTTTAAAATAAATTGACTAACAATCATTAACAGTTTTCATAATTAATTCATTAGGGAAATGTACGATATATTATTTTTGCAATGTGTTTCATATGTATATTTCTAATAAATATATTCTTCAGCAAAATAAACCTACCAGTTTTAAAAATCATATTTATTTGACTTAAAATGTTTCTGTTGATAAATAATAATATTTAAAAAATCTAAAATATTTGTAAAAGAATATTTTTCCCCTATTGCTATTTTAGCCAAACAATAGTTTTATTTAATTAATTCTATTAGCTCACACTCTCCCTATATATATCTTTGTCAAATTTTCAATCGTTAATAAAATACTTTTATTATTCATCCACTCAAGTTCAAATACATTTTTGAACTTGTAGGGGATGACACTTGATGTTAATACAGTTTTTTTTTTTCAAATATTGATTCAGTAATTAAATTTAATTAATTAATTTTAATTTTTTTAGATTTAAATTGCATATATGTACCAATAGATAGCGCCAGATAAACTTAAAAAAATGAATGAAAATTATTTATAAAGGAGTTAGAAAAAAAAGAAGGAATTGACTTTAAAATTTTTTTATAGTATTTGTTTCTGGAATGGTGCAAACATATTAAATTTACTTATGCAAAACTAATAGACAATAATTTGGCTTTTTATGTTAATTTATTAATAAATTTATTTATTCATTTTAATTATTATTTATTAATTATTTTTATTATATTTATTTTTTATGTAATTTTTAAATTAATTTTTATGCTAATTATTAATAGCTTATACGACAACTATTATTATTTCTAAACAATAAGGACATTAAACCAATTTTGATCTAAAATAAAATAATTTGAAATTGTGTTGAAAATGTCATTTGTTATTTTTTTTTTGTTTAAAAATTATATATTTTTCTTGTATTTATTTAATTACAGGAACAGCGCAAAATTATTTTTTAAGAAATTTTTTATGTTATGGCATAATCAAAAAATATTAATGTATAGATGCTTATTTAACAAACAAATAAATTTTAAAACTATAAATAATGCTATATTTGAGACGAAAATATAAATAAAATAAAACAATAAGAACAATCCCTTATACCTTGATAAAAGTATCATTTTAAGAATGAAAAATTTCTAAAAATCAGAGCTACAGAATATTTAATATATTATAATGTGGAAACAGACCATCTTTGAATTGTTATTATCTGTGCTAATTCTTTCAATTTATTGAGAAACCATCTGATTTTAATTTATTTTAAAGTCATCTAATAAATACTTTTATTTTAATGTCCAGTTAGGTTGTCTTTTAAAAAATTGTAAAATTAATTTTTTTTTTTTGGAAGGTTTTGTGTAAACTTTTCAAGTATTAACATAAAATGTTAAAATTTCCCTCTCTAAATATACTTTATTTCTTTTAAAAGATACCTTCCAATCACATTTTGCCAGAATTCACTGGCGTTTTATATTTGATTATTTACACATAATTGGAAATTGTGCAATTTTTTATTATAACTGCTAATTAAGAAAATTAACAACAATAGTTATAGCTGAAACTAGGCGACACCTTTTATAATGCTGGTTATTCACAAAAGGTATATTTATTAATTGCGTTTTTGTCGCTGACATATGCTTATGGCTCAGCTCACCTTTATAAATGCTTTTTTAAGGTTTAGGTCATAATATCAATTGTATTTTCTTTTTTTTTTTTTTGTATCCATTTGATAGAAAATTTGTGAATGAGAGAGTATATAAACTCCAATTACGAAGTACTATTAAGACGAACCCATTCTTCTAAAACAGAGTATATCTCTTTCCAAAAGGAGCAAATTTTATTTGCACTAAATATATTATTATTATTATTTATTTTTTTTTTTTTTGTATTTTTCCAGGGATATCTAATCATGGCTGGTATCCAAAAGCGAAGACGACAACCCATGCGATCAGTAAAAAAAGTGCCTTCGTTATCCGGAATAGGAAAAGAAGCTCCATTGAAGGGAGAGAATGTAGTTATGAAACCCGATATCGTAGAGAGTGAGAATATATGTAAGAATGAGGAGGCAGTTGCCCCTTCTGATCCAAAATGTTCTGTTTGTTTGGATACTTCCAAGCGGAAGAACATGAAATATCTCCCTTGCAGCCATGTTTTCCATCGAAAGTGCATTAACAGGTGGCTGAAGAATGATAGAAGATGTCCCATATGTCGAAACATCACTCTACGTGACTCTGCGCAACCTAAAGCACTTGTAAGACAAAATGAAGTGTCAGGGGAAGAGCTTGTGGTTACACGAAATGGATTTGTTCTGATAAAAAGTACGTTCATTTCAGATCATTGATAAAATATTTTGCTTTTCAGTCATCTTAATTTCTGTAACACTTCATTGTACTATTAAATTTCCTTCTTAAGATAATTCCGATATTTTTAAAAACTTTAAGTGAATTTTGAATCTTATATAATATATATATATATATATATATTGTAGAGTGACATTATTATTTTTTATTTTGTTCCAGCACGTTTTTTGGAACAGATCGCCTGGAATAATCTACTCGATGAATGAGGATATCATCCTGTAATTGGAGCCTTCTGCCAATGATACATTTTCTTATAAACTGTTCAAAATAAAGTCTTAATTTTCAGAAATTTCAAGTGGTATTCATTTCTATATAAAGAAGAATTAGAATTAAAGTTATATTTGACAAAAAAGTAATTAAATTATAAAATAGTATAGTCAGTTTTTATTAGTTCTTAATTAAAGTCACTATGAAATAATTTTTAATACTGCAACCATGCCTTCTGCCATTCTTCATCTTAAATTTTGAACAGAGGTCATTAGAAAGAATGAAATGGGATTTAAGAATATGTGAGACAGATTTCAGTAGAAAACAACTAAGAACTACAAATATATATTTATTCTTATGTGTTGTATATGTTTTCTAATGCTAACATTAAAAACAAAAAACCTTAAAACTACTAGTCTTGGTACGGTAACATATTACATATTTTCAATTTTTTTTTCTAAAGAAAAAGAAGAGAGGGGGGGCTACAAACAAAATATATGAAAAACAACTAAATATTCTGTGTTAAAAATTTTAAAAGTTGTATAAAAACGTCGTAGCTTCACAAAAGGTTAATTGGCACCAAGAGCAATGAGCTTTGCCTTTTCTTTGCTGCAAAATGTGGCACTATATATCCATGTACTTATTATTTAAATTAGTATGTAATTTAATTAGTTGCGGAATTTAAATTTCAAAATATAGTTAATAGAACAAAAAACCTGTAAAAATTTTGAAAATAAAATATATTAAAAAGTTGAATAATTAAAAAAACCACAGAATAATGTAAGGAAGCAAGTATGGATCCTTGCACAATGACATTAAAAATTACATATCAGCAAAGAAAGAAATTCAGATTTAGTGAAAAGAATACTAAATTAAACTGACAACTCAGGCAACGGGTATTTGATTAGATTGGAAATAAATTCTGCCGGGGCATAACCTTTATTGAAATCGGCGCAAGACGATTTGGGAATATGGAATTTTTGATTTCGTGTGTGTGTTGGCAAGATTTGTATGTTTGAATAAAATAATGAAAAGCAATTAGAATGGATGGTACATAAACAAGCACCTCGTGCTGTGGAATTAATCTCATAAGTACGGATTTATGAATTACCAATAGGGATAAGACCCCCCTCTCCTTAAGCTACTTATCTTAATTAGTAAAAGTAAATAAAAAGGATATTTTTACTAAAAATAACGAGTAAAACAACGAGTGTGAATTACTTAATGAAACGAAATTGACAAGGAAACCACTGTAAAAAATAGGAAAGAAAAAATTTTTTTAAAGAAAATAAAAGTAATTGATTTAACATTCGGTACAATTAATGGCCAGCTGAGTTGCCTTAAAAATAAAAAAAACTGCAAAACACTGAAGGAAATTATTGTTAGTAACAAAACAAAAAATAATAAAAAGATACACTGCCTGTGCGACGAGATATTAGATGCATATGAAAGTCGAGCTAAATAAGACCTGTTCCCCCATTTCTGAGGGTGTGGTTATCTTCGAATTTTTTTATGGGTGGGGCAGTGTAGGTTTCTTCGAAGTCATTTTGAAAAGGCCCCTCAATACTTGAAGTGTTTAAAGAGGACTAGTTCAGTTCAACAAATGTAGCACAATCGCAACTCGACCATCCATTCAATCTCCCCAACTTACTATGCATTATTAACTAAAACAACTTGCTGGATACTTACTATACAATGACATGTATCTATAACTATATGTTAATAACATCCGTAAATAACATTTCGATATCATTTTCTGTACAGTGAGAAAACCAGCAAGCAGTCCAGTCCTCCAACCACCAGCAATAATAATCGAAAGTTTCATCTGCTACCTTAACAATGCAATAAGTCGCCCATTTAACAAATTAATTTTCAAAATGAATTCAAAGAACGCCATTAGCGGATTCAAACCTCATACCTCTTGCAGGGCAATTTGACTAGTTTCGAAAAGTTTCAAATATGCTATCGTATCTTTTTTATTTCTGAAAGCAGTGAGTGCAACGACGTCAACATCGAAATCGAACCCCTGCATGCCAACCTGACAGTAGATAGACGCTTTTTAACACGCGTTCAATTTTTGAAAACTTGAATCTACACCAGAAACCGAATACACTCAGTTCATTAATTATATTAACATAACACACAGTTAATATCTTATTACACTTAAAAACTTACCACCTATCAAAATGGTCATTAGGAGATTCCAAATTTACACTGAAATTTTTCACATACAAGCAGAACTTAAATTCATAAACTTCCTAATCATCATAATATTCCAACTTAAAATACGAGATGAGCAGTTCTCACCGATGCCTCTCTTTCAAATTTAACTTGTTCCTATTCCAATTGTAGAAAAACATCTGAAACCTCGACAGCCTGCTTTACCTCAAAAATAAGTTTAAATATATAACCTAAGAGCAGGCATAGGATGATATCATCGTTGCCACCGATATACCGAAATGCCCCAACTGGAAAACTTCACATTAGGCCTCCTGTATATGTTGCCCGCGATATCCAAAAAACTAATAACCCACACACACTACAATTTTAAAATTAAATACACTACTCCTAACTTTATGCGCATCATATCTAACAATTCCAACACTCAACCTTCCACAGCGAAAATTACCCACTAAACATTTTAAATAACATGGCGCTGACCTGTAATTCATTAACTTCTACTCACGATTAACCAAATTTATCTGACTACTAACAAAACGCAACACGGGCCTGAATGGTCGAGCCAGCGCACTGGCACTCGGTACCACAGGTTTCGGTTCGAGTCCAGGCGGTGCCATGGATGTTTGTAGTGCTTGAATCCACTTTGCCATAGGTCCCGGTCTCATATGACTGTAAGAGCGTCATGGAGCGAAAGTCAGACTTCTGCCTATGGGTGCTCCAGCACAACAGAAGCTGCCCTTTCCCTCCATCCATAAGTAGATCACTCATGGGATGTCCGTCCCGCACTGCAGGACATTAAGGATTAGTCACAAACAAACGCAATACTCCTCTCGAAAAAGGAATTTGGCTTGTACCCACACTTTTAAACAGTATGATCCCTCATCGACTTTCTAACTCTACTTAAGCCACTATTTCCACTAATTATTGATAACTTGCAATCATGGACGAATTTTGTTTCTTCCCAGCTTCATCTGCAACTTTAAGCTCCAAGAATTTGTGAAATACAAATTTTATGAACTTATCAACATCGATAACTGTATTTAGATCGCGTTAATTTGCGACCCAACGACGTGCGAGAAGTCTACATTTATGTCTTTATTTGCATTCGTTTTCTTTAACTTACCTTTTATTTTCAAATACACGCGAAGTTTGTCCCCCTGCAGTTGCCAGGCTGTACCAGCTGATGCACCGGTTCTGGTCGACTTCAAATCTTCTCACTTAAACCTTAACAAATTATTTCCACTACTGTTATTCAATTTCATTTGTTAGTCAATAGGGAAAAAAAGCCATGTGATCCAGATGCTCTATCCTCCAACTCCACGATTGACAGGCACTGCTGCCACAATTCCCCTTGTTTCTGAAAAAGAGATATCGCAGCAAAATTGAAGTTCCTTCTGAGCAACCTAATAGATTCGAGACACTTCAAACACATTTTCACAATCTCCGTCGAGTCACTCCGTTTCTGACAGCAATGACGGCAATTGAATATTAGCTGCAGAATCGATCCTTATGAAGGGAAGCCTGATGGCAGATGCAATATGTTATACATACTTTATGCGATACACACGCAATCGATATCGAATCTCTTCATTTCTATCTTCCTCTCTCGTGACTACAACTGAACACCGACAGCAGATTCGAACCTCCTGCATTCCACACCAGAAGAAACAGTGAAGACAGCGAGCGGGAAAAATATTATAATTCTGAACGGCGTAAGTCGTAGTACTACTTTATTGCATAAATAAATGTATTAAGTTATCATACTAGTGAAAGGGAAGGCATTTTCAGGAATTTGTATATATGTTTTTGTTTTTTTTTACTTTCTTTAGAACCACTCATTTTTAAGGTATTTTATTTTCAAATTTTTTGTTTTCACTCCGGGCGACACCAACTTTGTGCTATATATGTTGGTTTGATGTCTGTAATCCCATATGCAATGACCGGTATTTGAAAATAACTACATTTAAAAATGTAAAACGTGTTGATAAAGTATGGCATAGGAAGGGCTTATGATCGGTAAGGCGCAGAACCGATGGCGCAAAAGCAGAAAAATATAATTTCAAACAACAAATTGTACTTATAAAAAAGAATAAGGAGTCAACCACAACAACCGAAGAATCAAAAGAGTTAAGACCAGTGAGGGAGAGTAAAAAACAAATTGGAGTGGAATGAAATAAGTATAACGATCAAAACGCTCACATTTAGGAGCGAAGGTCAAAGTGGAGAAAAGTGCGTTGGAGAAGATCGAACTATTACTGTCAGTTTGCTTAGTAATAAATCTTACAGAGTAGAAAAAAAAAAAGTATGCGTTGAAGTAAAATATCCATAAAAGCGACGGGAAGAAAAGGGGGGAATAAACCATTGGAATAAAATTTGAAAATGGATGCGAATTAATATTGGAAGAAAGATATTAAGTTGAACTAAAAGTAGAAAAAAAATGAACAGGAAATTATGGTGGTTTTTAAGGCTTCTGATTCCATTTAAAAGTTGAGTAAAGGATACTTGTATTTTCCATTCAATTGTGTAAATATAGTTTATGCCTTGATGAGAGGGTTTTCGTGGGTAGCAATAGTATAAGAAATTTCTACAAAGTTTTGTAATATAGTTGTCAATAGAATCAATTTTTATATCTTGATGAATTGTGGAATTGCGGAGAAACCAGGGCGCACCAGTGATAATGCGAAGTTTGTTTTGAATAATTTTTACAGTTTTTTTGTTAGATTTTGTAGCTAGACCCCAGATTGGGGCAGCATAGGTAAGGATAGAAGCCTAAGAACTTGTTTGTAGAAAAGAATTTTGTTTGACAAAGTTAATTTAGAAAATTCATTGATGAGTGGCAGAGTGAGATAAAATTTTTTCCAACTTTTTATTTTTTTATTTTTTGAATATGAGGTCCAAACGTAAGTTTATTGTCTAGGATCAAGCCGAGATATTTAATATTAGTTGTCCATTTAATTTGTTGATGTGAGAGATTAATATATGGTTGTCTGGCGTGTCCTTTTCTGAAAATGATAGCTTGAGATTTAGAGATTTTAATTGCTATGCGCCGTTTAGTTAGTCAATCCTCTAGAGTATTCAGAAAATTTTGAAGAGTTTTTGATAACATAAAGAATAGAAGCATCTTGGGCAAGAGCGACAGCAAATAGGCAAGTGGAAATGTTAGTGCATTAAAGAAAGTCGTAGGTAAAGACATTGTTGTAGAGATAGATTGAACACTCTTCCTTGAAGTGTACCAGCTCCAATACGACTCATTGCGGAGAATTCATTTTAAAGTCCAACTTGAAAGTTCTATTTTTAAGATAATTTGTAATGATAAGTATGATCCAAGTTGGAAATTGAAGTTTGATCATTTTGAAGGTCAGACCATCGTGCCACAATCTATCGAAAGCTATTTTGACAGCTGGCCTCCTGTGAAATTTATCAGTGAATCAGAGAGTGACTACATTTATTTCAAAACACGAATATTGTCAAGTATCCTTCTATCTTGCATCCAAGTTAACTCACCAAAATACTGTAATTTGATTGTGACCATTTTTACACGCTGAGGTTTAGTCTTTCTGTTCTAGTGTGAAATATAACATCCTAAAATAAATAATAACAATGCTTTTGTACAGGATAAATACTACTAAATTTCATAATTTTGGTAGCATACCGAAAATGGAATCGAGCGCCGATTTTAAAATTTTTACTGACTTTTATGATTTTATGTTTCTTTTTCTTATTATTAACTAAAAATAAAAATAAACCTTTTATATATGTTATGAATCGTTGCGACTGTTGTAAAGGGCAGGAAGCAGAAGAAAAGTATTAATACTTTATGAATAAAATAAAATTTTGTTACAATGCAATTTGAAATATATATATATATATATATATTAAATATAACATCTCTTATAAATATAATTTTTAAGTTAATTTTATTTAAATAAGTATGTTTAAAGATTTTAGAATTTTGGTTTCTTTAGTTTAAAAATGAGGGAAAAAGATTCAAAATGTTGTGCTATATATAAATAATTATAAAAACCAAAATATAAAAGTGTAAAATTTACCTATTAATCTGTTTAAATTAGATTATTTTTGATGTAACAATATTTAATTTTCTGTCTTCATATTGATTATTTATTTTTTCATCCAGTAGATACGTTTTTATCTTTTTAAATTTTTTTATTTTCAAATTGTAGAGAATCTGAAGTTGAAATTTCCTTTGCCTCCTACTAAAAGTGTTAAGAGCATACATGCCGTAGCAAGTATTACCAAATGTTTGTCCCAAGGTACCTATTTTTAAAGGGTTACAAAAATAAATAGAGTATCTATTCATGCAATATAATTTGTTCATTTGTGTTCAAGAAATTCTTTAATGGCTATTAAAAAATATTTGAATTTTTATTTTTATGAGCTTTTATTTAAACTTCTATTTATTACTTGTATTTCCTTTGATCCCTTCCTTATATTGCACAAGCACTTTGATTGGATGTGTGGTTTATCATTTTTCAGCAAAAATTGATGTTGCCAATGAAAGGAATGCTGTTAACATGCAATAATATTTGTTATTAGTGAATAATTATTCACCATTATGTTATTGTTTTTGTTGTCATTTTATGCTACTTAATAAAGTTGACCTGAAATTTTTGACCTGTTGTCCTGACTTGCCAGATGTTTTAGATTTAGCTCGCATAATTTGCATCATTTCTTTTTATCATTGCTCTCTTTTTATTATATAGTAAATACTTTAATGTAAAGAATTTTTCCATAATTTATAGTTTGTAATCTGTTGGTATCTTATGCTGTTTTTTTATTTTTAATCAATAAAAGTACCAGAAAGTATAACTTTTAATTAATTTACTTATAATTTTTTAAAAACTATTTCATAAAATTGCAATTAAAAGTTGATTTGAAAATTAATGAAACTTTATTTTAATCTCAAAGGAAGATCTGTTAGAATTTAAATTTTTGTTGTATTTACCATTTATCAATTAAAGGATTATTATTTTAAAAGCATAATGTTAAATATCATTGAATTATGAATTGTATCAAATTTGTTTTGAATATTTTTTAAAATTCACATTTAATTAAAACAGATTTTTTCTTTATATATAGTTGTAATTGAAGTTATTGTGATATTGTTGTAATTTTATATAAAAATGCAAAACATCCTGTATGTGTCTGATTATTATATACATATAATGTATATGGCAAAAATCTTCAATATGTTTAATTTTGGGTATATGATGCATAATATAATTTTTTCATTAGATATTTGATGTATAAGACAAATTTTATTATTTTCACTGTTTTAATATAACATAAATGATCTGTTATTATACATCTTATTACAAAATCTGTATCTTTGAAGAGTTGTATATTAATACAAATTCTGTACATGCAACCCAAAACTATTTGCAAATTTGTAATAGCTTTTGAGAACCGAATGATGCATAATTCAAAATATTCAAACAATTTAAATATACTTAACATGCTTAAAAATATAATATATATATATATTAGCACTTATTTGTTAAGCAACAAACAATTTCTTTGTTTCTGATTATAAATCCATGAAAAGTAGGGGTGAACATTTCTTAATCTGTTCAGCTACTGATTTTGAAACAATCCGTTCTTAACATGGCATCATAGTTGTACAGTATATCAGTCTATATTTTTATCTCATTTGGCAAAGCATTTTGCCATGGTTTCTGTAATATGATAGTTAGTTGTGAGTAGTTCATTGACTGAAATCATTATTTCTTGATGTGCCATTTCGGGAGTTCACCATTGTGCACTACAGGGACTTCTTTGTTATGTTATTATATTCAAAGATTCACAAATTCTATTGATAAAACACTTGTAAAATTTTTAGGGCAGATAGTGCAATTTTTTTCTTTTGCATATAATGTTTATCCATACTAGCATTTTTTTCATATACTAATATTCAAGCATTATTTTCTCTTCCTTTTTTTAAAAATTGCCCACCTCCAAATGTGTGCAAATATATATACTTGACGAGGTATGTACATTTATATTTATCTAGTTCTGTTTATTTGGATGTTTTAAATTATTTTGTTGCAAATTTTTTTTTTTTTTTTTTTTTTTTGTAACTATTGAATGATTTAACTTGACTTTTATATTTGTGCTCATTTATTGAGAATGGAATAAATTAATTTATTATTAATAGGATAGGTGTTAGAAAAGGATGTCAAAATTCTCATATAATCTTTTGGTATAATTTAATATAAAGTTGTGTTTTTATTTTCCATTTTCCGTAAGTCTTTGAAGCTATATTTATCTTTTCTTTTGTTATATGATTTATTCATGCTTTCTATTTTTTTTTTTTTAATAAAAAGAAACTAGATTCAATATATATAATTTTCATACAATGGTGCAGATAGTAAAAGGAAAAATTAATATGCATTTTATGTATTATTAATAAGAATGCATACACATTGATGTTAAAACATTTTTAACGATATATAAACATTGAAAATTAAATTAAAAAAAAAAAAAAATACCTATCTTTTTTTTTTTTAGTTTTCTTTTATTTTTGCATTTTCTTTTTTTGTGTTAATTTGCATTGTGCACAATATATCTCTTGAAAAATATAATAAAAAATATTAGTAGAAAATCAATTTTTAAACAATCATTCAATATTTAAACTGATTTCAAAATTATTTGCAATTTTTTTTTAAAGGAATGACTGTTTTGATGCATGGTTTATTTTATTGCCATTCGATTTGTTTCATATTAAAAATATATCAGCTGAACAATATGTAAATTAAGTATTAAGATAAATTATATTGGAAAATAGGATTCTGGGAAATTGCCTATCAGATATATAATATGCATTTTATGTAATTTGTGTACTGAATTTAATACAAACATTTATTTTTATACATAGTTAAAGTAAAATGGTTTTTTTTTTTTTTTACATAGTTAAAAAATGGTTTTTTGCAAAGCATTTTTATATCAAAATATGTTTTATTTAATAAAATAGAAAAAAATATATAATTAATAAAAAAATTCTAATTGTTAAACAATTATATTTTAAATGTAATTAATTTTTTTTCAGGAATCACAAAATGTGCTTTTTATTTTTATTTTAAATGTAATTAATTGTTTTTTCAGGAATTACAAAATGTGCTTTTTATTTTTATTTTAAATGTAATTAATTTTTTTTTTTCAGGAATCACAAAAATGTGCTTTTTATTGCATTAAATGTTATGAAGAATTACCTGGCCAGCCATGCTATCCTTTTAACACGTCCTCGTCAATTATATCCTTATATTCGTTACTTGTGTGGTGAAGAAAATCTTTCTTCAAATAGTGGATTATTAGAGAATAAAGTAATTTTGAAGTTTAGCATTTTTTGTAATTTTCTAATATTTTAATTTCATTTTTATTAATAGACTTAAATGAGCCATTTATTCAGTTTTTTTTTTCTTCAAGGGGTGGTATCTTAATTTAGTTATAAATTGGTTAAGCATTTGATTAAAAACAAACTATTATTAGTTAATAAAATTTTGAAATTTTTTTGTTTAAATAGTTATTGATTACATTAAATTGATTACACACAATATATATATATATAATTTATCAGTTTAAAAGTTCTTGTCAATCTTTATTTATTACAAATCTTCTTGTGTGTTGGACAAATTATGTTGAATTTGATGATTACTTTTTTCAATGTGCTAGTGTGTGTGAGTTCTATTACGTTTTATGTGCTTTTGTAAAAATTTATAAAGTTTTGTTTTTTTTTTTTTAAATAATATGTAGATAATTTATGTCTCATTTGCAGATTGTAATAAGTTTGTGCACTTTCATTGCAGAATTTTTAAAAGATTATACATTTATATTTTTGGAAAAGTATTTGTGACAATAGTTATAAAGAAGGAAATATTGTTCATCAAAGTACTCTGGTAAGTTTCTGAAAAGAGTCTAAAATATGCAAATTATTTTTCTTAGAAAAAATATTTTTAAATAATTTATTAACTATATAGAGACATATGAAAAATTATGGCACATGTGAAAGAAACACTTTATATGTATCTAATCTATTCTTATATATATATATGTATATATAATCTGATATATCTATCATATTGTGGCATTTCATTTTAAAAAGTTATATTTATTTACACATCAGAATAAAAACATAAAGGGAATGATCTGTCAATAAAAATTTAAATAGATATTATGTTTCTTTTTATATTAACTTGTGAAATTTTAATAACTTTTAGAATATCATTGGTTGTTTTTAGAGAAAAAAAATTCTTAGATATCATATTACCTGAATAAACAAATAAAAAAAAAATGTTATAACAAAGTATTTCTCAAATGCACTTTCATAAGCAAATTTGAAAATTTATACATTAAGTGAAAAGGGGGGGAAAATAAATAATTAAAAATTAATAAAAATTGAACTATAATTTGTATCTTTTTATCTTTAATGAATTAATAGAATTGATAGGAAATTTGATGCAGCATTTTCTCGTGTATATTGCAAAATTTCTGTATCAAATGGACGAACAGAATACACACCTCTATTAAAGAAAATGATTCAAATTTATCTTGGGATGAAGTTTTTTTTTCTTTGTAAGTGTTCCTTTTTTACTGAGTTTTTAGAAATGTTAAAAATTTTTCTTTTATATCATTTAAAATTAATTACCTTATCATTTGATTAGTATTTTATTTCACTATATTTTTGAAATTATCTTTCATTTCTGAAGTAAAAACTTGGTTTTTAAATAATATTTTTTTATTTAAAATAGTATTTAATTTAATAACTTAAGAGAGAATAAAAATATTGAAAATAAATACAAAATTTTTAATATTGTACCTACTTGAACGTATTCAATAGTTATTACTAGGCGCAAAGCTTTGTATTACAGAGAAAACATTGAGTTTAAGATTTCATATAGCCATGTAATTACGATTATATGATTCTTCAAATGTTATCAATTTCTTCTAAATAAAATTAATATGCGATATTTACTCATTTAACCATCAAATTAACTACTTATAATTATTGTTTTTAAAAAGTTTTTGTTTATTATATCTTTGCGTATATTATATATAGCCTTAAGAAAAATGAAAATAACGCTGTGATACACTATAATAATTTAATACTACTAAGTTTTTCATCAATTTTCAGAAGTATAGAAGCCTTGCATTCAATTTAACAACCTAATACATAACTCTTTCATAAAGTACAGATTTAACCATAATGGGCTCCAGCTTACCATGAGAGCGACCATAAATGAATTTTTTCTTAGACTCATAAATGAGAAAAGACTGAGACTCGCTAAAGAAATCTGCCCTATCATCCATAATCTGCATGCTGGTGCAATATGATTTAGAGAACTGTCAAGCTAGTTTCTTCCTCAAGTTCAGGATCACTGAAACTTTTTGTTCTTTGCTTTGAGTTACAGTGTTTTTTAATGTAAATGCTAGATATATATGTTATATGTGATAGTAATGGTATAGTATATGCAATGTTATAATTTCAGATATAATACAGAAAATCATAGAAATATCACAGTTTTTATCATCTATGTTAAGATGGGTTTCCATTGGCTTACTAAAATCTCATGGTATGGGTTGCCAGCCAATCATAAGCCTATGTGGATAACAACGGAGCAAGAGATCAGGCTTTCTCATTTGGCTCGTGGTTCTGCACCATGGGACTTTAATATCTAGTGGAAACTCATATCTTTTATGCAAAAGAACTAACAAGAATAACAGATGAAGTTGAAAGTAAATTGTGATAAGAATAATACTAAAGTAAACTTTGAATAAGGAAATTTATATTTTGCAATTTTCTGAATTGGATAGCAAGTCGAGAATTAAAAGACTTCACTTATGAATTGAGGGAGAAATTTCTACAGTGGTTAAGAGATGTTAGTGTCAACATAATACTGTGAAATATTGTTCATCTGTTAGGGGTTAGCATTTTCAATCAAAGTGGTATGAAAATGCTACTCTTAAATTGTGCATCTTCTATTTAAGAAATGGTCGTAAGATTATTATGTATAATCAAAATCTAACATAGAAATAAATTGCATGAAGGAAGAGTAAAATAAATATGAAAAACCATGAATAAATTGTGAAGATTACACATGATAAGGAAACAGATTTTAGAAACAAAGCAAAGCTGAAACATACGACACCATCAACAAATGAATGAAGACTACAAGAAGAAACATATATATTGCTTGAGAGGCTCTCTTAAAAAAAAAAAAAAAATTTTTTAAATTAAATCTATCTATTTTTTGTGAAACCTCATTTTAACCTCATTGTTACAGAAATGTGAATGAATTATGGTTAAATTGAATACTTGTCAGAAAAACTTTATTATTTTTCAATTTTTAAACATTTTATACAATATATAATTTTTGAATAATAAAATTTATAATTAAAATTTACATTTATGGAAAAGTAATTTTTGCATTAGAAAAACAGATTCTTAAACAAGATGTAATTTGTTAAAAAGCATGATAGAGGATAAATTTATATCTATGTGAGTGTAACACATAAAAGCACTTTTAATTCAGAATAAATATTGCATAGAAATATGTGGATGATTTATATCTATGTATTGTAGCATAAAAAGCACTTTTTAATTTAGAATAAATATTTATCGAATATGTGGATGAAAAGTATTTCGGTTTAAAAAAATTTTTATTTTTAATTCTAATGTTATGCTTTGAGACCCTATATTTCTTGTACTTTCTACTATTGTAACTTTCCTGTTTCAGGATTGGCCTATCCAAGTCAACCCATAATGAAAGGTTTCATTTAATGAGAAAAATTTTGCAATATATAATTCTGAAATATTCAAAGTTTCTTAGTTTTGTTCTCAGATGTAATATCATAATATATAAAACTTTCTTTCATTTAATATTTAAAAATTAATATTTATTTTAAAATGTTGTACAATTTTAATGACTGTAATAATTTTCAAAGTGCAGTTCCATCTTAGCTACAGCGACACAACTAACAATTGAGTTTGGTAAGTAAAATAAAATAATTTATTATTAATTATATTATAAATAATGTGTAAAATTGTATTTTAAAAAAAACTAGTTTATTGAAGTTATATATTTATGTTTTGTTTTTTACATAGGTCAGCACATCCTCTTAAAGCAGAAGAAGTGCTATCATATGCTGATAAGTATGCCTATTTTTTTCATTCAATTAACATTATATAATTACTGTTCTGATGAGAATGATAATTAATACATTAAATATGGAATTATAATTTATCAATGTTTAGTAAAATAATAGTACATGAGAGGATAAACGCATACTATTGATTTTGTTTATTTTTAAAATTAATATATAAGATCAGAATGATAGTTTTTTTTTATGTATAAATTGTTAAATAAAAGAGTTACTTTTTTATTGTGTGTGCTTATAAATCCTTTTCTTTTAATATATATATATATATATATATATATATATACATATATATATATACATACATATAATTCTTTACATTGTATGCTTTATAAATTGCCATTAAGGGGTTAAGAAACTATACACATTATTTTTAATTTATATATATTTATTTTATTTTTTTTCAAATGTATTTAAAATATTATTAATAAATAGTAATTTTCAATTCAAGACATTTAAATGGCTTGAAGTATTTTGTTCTTAAATTAAGTAAAACAATTTAAAATAACTATATTGTATTCATAACAGTGTAAATATTTAGTTAGTAATAATCAGTTCAATTCAATTGCAAAGAAAATTATTTCATAAAAAAAATTATGCATATTATTGAGAATCCTTTCTGAATGCTTTTTAGAATTTTTTAAAATTTTATGTAACTTTTTTGTGAAATTAAATAATTCATAAATTTTTATATGCTTTTTTCAAGAAATTTATGCGAGTACATTTGTAAATGAATTTTCTCTCAAAATTTATTTACATTCAAATTAAACCATGTCTGAAATTTCTAAAACTACTCAGCAACAAAATAATTCGTATGTTAGAGAAAAAAATTATTATATTTTATAAAGTTATTTAATATATTTTATTTTTAATTAAGTAGAGTTTTTAATTTATAATCACTTGATTAATATAATCATATTAATCTTTGTAATCATATACTTTTATTATTTTTCAATTCTACTATTAGTTCACACTTTCTCTCCATATATTTATATATCTTGTTCAAATTTTCAATCGTTAATAAAATACTTTTATTCATCCACTCAAGTTCAAATACATTTTTTTAAACTTGTAATGGATGACACTTGATGTTAATACAGTTTTTCAAATATTAATTCATTAATTAAATTTAATTAATTAATTTTAGTTTTATATGGGAGAAAAATAAAAAGCGTTTGGTGGGGAAATTGCACTGATATCAAGCCAATATCAGTGCACGACCATAAGCTATGAATGAAGAATGCTACCATTAATACTATCATGGGCATTTACAGTGCATAAGATGCAAAAAGGTAGCACTGTAGATTATGCAGTAATATGTGGGACGAAAACTGTTTGCAGCAATCGTGTGAAAAAGAGTGAGTCGTGTGAAAGTCGTGAGAAATCTACATTAGTGGGTTTATTAATTGAGAAAAAGCAATTTTAGTGTAGGATACTCCTGCAAACA
>BPLR01008178.1:0-156882 GCA_021605095.1 Caerostris extrusa | reverse complement strand
GTTCTAACCAATGAGTAAACAATGAAATGCCCAATGCAGATAACAAACCGCCTTTTCAATGTCGGGCATTGCTTATATTGAATGTCAGTAATAAATATATATATTTTTTATTTATTATTATTTCTATTTAATGTCTATATTGTTTATCAGTTTAAAATCCTTTTCGAATACATATACGCCAACTGTTTTATTATGGCACAAACAATATATGTACATGAGGGCATATACAAAAATAAATTATTTCAAAAGTAAAATCAAATAAATATTTTAACAAATTTCAAAAGATAAATCTTTAAAAATAAATTTAACCAAAGAGTCAGCAATATTGAAAATAAAAAAAAAATCATATCACCAGTGAAGAGGATCGAATAAAAAAAGAAATATAAATAAAATTTTATAAAATTATTTAATACCATAGTTAGGAATATTCAATTTATTTAAATTGTATCAATATACGTATAAGTTTCCATAAAAGGAAGCTATGCTTTAAATAGACCTAGCGATGTATTAACATGACATGGAAATCGAAAGTAACAATCCTAAATTTTGAACAACAACTGAGTGAAAATTAAATAAACCTTATATTGTTTATTTATTTTTAAGAGATTTTTATTCTTATTATCTTATGATAGATTATATATTATTCTTATTATCTTATGATAGATTATATATTATTCTTATTATCTTATGATAGATTATATATTATTCTTATCTTAGATCATATTTATGTTATCTATTATTATATAATTATCTTATTCTTATCTTATATTATCTTAGATTTACATTTTAGATTATCTTGTGATAAGAGATTTAATAGGGACTTGATAAGGTGTCTATATTGAGTACAAAAATACATTATGTACATTTCAGTTTTTTGACATGCTTAAGGGCAGAATTAAAAAAAAAAAAATGTTTGCCCTATTATTTATTCTAAATTGTCCCCGAAGCACATTGCTAAAAACGAATCTAAAGGTTAACACTGCATAAATTAAATTTATTTCAATAGTATCAAAATCCAAAGTGGCTGCGATGTATTCCGATGACATGGAAATCTAGAATAACAATTTAAATTTTAGAATAATAACTGACGAAAATTAAATAAAATATTTAGGAGATTTTCTTTATTATCTTATCTTACATTATACCTTATTTTTAGCTTATATCCTTATCTTATCTCTGATTATATCTTCACGTTATTCTTATTATCTTATCTTAGACTTTTACCATAGATTTATATATCTGAGATTAAGAGAATTTATGGGGACCTGATGATCTGTCTCCATTTTGATTGCAAAAAGCATTATATACATTTGAAATATTTCCATCTGCTTAAGGGAAAATTAAAAAAAAAAATTCATTATTACTTATTATAAAATGTCCCTAAAGCACACTATTAAACACATTATTAAAGGTCAACATTGCATAACTTAAATTTAATGCCATCTTCTTTTCATTTACTTTCCTCGGAAAAAAAATAACTTTTTTTCTATATTTAAATTAAAAAACATTATAGAAAAAAGTTTTTAAAGGATGACATGCCGTCTTCATAAAGGTTCTTGACAATAAAAATTAAATATATGGAACTATGACATTATTGACTATGTATTAAATAACTAATTAATTACACAAAGTTAATTAAATCACTGAGATAGATAATTAATAACTAGTGTGGCAAACATTGCATATTAAACATTGAATATATTAAAAATATTTTATAAAAACATTTCAAATAATTAATGCAATATTATAACGAAACATGCTGTTAACAATCTTCATCTCAAATTCATTTTTTTTTTTTTTTACTTTATCTCGAGTGGTTAAAAATAGTATAAATATAAAATGCACGCGGCTAGATTAAAAGTATATTTCTGGTTTCTTCATTAAATAAAACCGCAAGCATGAAGTAAGTCAAGAATGTTTGTGAGACTGAAAATAAATTCCTGGAAGTCTGTTGCAGTAGATGGTCGATACATGAACTTTGAAATTGGAATCTTGATATTAAAGTTAAATATTTCAATAAAGAACAATGAAACACTTACTACATGAATGATTACAATAAATCATTGATAATTACTGCAGGAATAAAACATTGATTACAATAAATTATTAATACCGCTGCAAGAATAAAGCATTGACTACAATAAATCCTCGATATTGTTGCAGGAATAAAGCATTGATTACAATACATTATTGATACTGCTGCAGGAATAAAGCATTGATATTACTACATTAATAAAGCATTGATTACAATAAATCATGGATACTGTTGCAGGAATAAAGCATTGATTATAATAAATTATTGATACTGCTGCAGGAATAAAGCATTGATTCCAATAAAGTATTGATATTACTACAGGAATAAAGCATTGATTACAATAAAACATTGATTCAAATTTTAACGCGAGTGATCGTATATATTGATGCAATGCAATATTCACTTCTTCATTTTTTAAAAATATCTGAGTGATTCTATAAAATTTATAAAAGCTAATGTCATGGAATTTCCCGTATTTACAATTTATAGTATTTTTACACTAAATCAATTTTCACAGAAAATATTTCTGTTCGCAATGACTCAGTAAACAAAAAAAATGGACTAAATCTCACTCTTCTATACTCAAACTCACAACTTCTATAGTAAAGACTACTGTTACACTCATGCACCACCATGTATTCAATCTAAAAACCTATTAAAATTAGGTATTTATTGGACATCAATCATCATCTTATTCCATAAATCACAACTACAATAGAGCGAATACATTCTGTTTATAAAAAGAAAGTCTTCTCTAAAAAGAGAGACCGCTCATGACCTTTGAAATCTAAAGGTCACATTTCAATTGCTTTTCTGCATCTCATTTTGTACCGAGCTTTCTTATACAAAAGAAGTTATATAAAAAAAAAAGTAAGTCAATTCCTACTTTTTCTTTTACTATATTGCAGAAAAAAGTCCTTTAGAAATAAAAAAGTAGAGATTCTGCTTTTACAATTGGCGCCATCTATTATTAGATACATGCAACTTAAATTTAAAAAAAAAAAACTAAAATTGATTAATTTAATTTAATTACTGAATTTATATTTGAAAAAAACTGTATTATCAAGTGTCATCCATTACAAGTTTCAAAAAAATGTATTTAAACTTGAGTGGATGAATAAAAAAAGTATTTCATTAACGTTTGAAAATTTGAACAAGACATATATAGGGAGAGTGTGAGCTAATAGAAGGAATTGAATAACAACTAATTCTTCAGCCTACTTTTGTTTCACGCTTTATCTGAAGATGGATAACAATACAAAAATGTTTAAAATACTAATGTTACAATCACGCACCACTCTGTATTCAAGCTAGACAACAAATTAAGGCAGACCAATATTGTTAGATATTTATTGGACAACAATCATCATCTTATTCCATAAATCCCAACTACTATAGTGTGACAGCTTTCTGTATCTATATATAAAAAGAAAATGCTCTCTAAAAAAGAGAGACCTTTGAAATCTAAAGGTCATGCTACAATCGCTTTTATGCTTCACACTTTGTACCAAGCTTTCTTATACAAAAGTCGATTCATCAGCTTTCTTTTTGTTTCATGCTTTTTCTGAAGATGAAGAATAATGCAAAAATACTTAAAAATACAATATCCCAAAAGTATTGTCAGTATTCCCGGGTGTCTTTCCTGAAATCACATAAGCACAAACAGCCTGTATAAATAAGTATTGAAGACAACTTTTTGAAATTATTATTTTTATTTCCAATGGCAAGGCAAGTACAAGAAGAATAAAAATAGTAATAATAACAAAAATAACAAGGGAAAAAAAAAAAGAATAAACGTCTTTATAAGAAGAACACCTCTATAGATGTTTTGGAGGTCTATGCACCCTGATACTATTGATACATGATACCCAGAATCTGAATGGTTGCACGTGTATACACTTTGAAATTATTTCTCAGAAATAATGTGAGAAAGAAAGAAAACTAGTAATATAAAAAAAAAAAAAAAATTTAAAGTCAGTTCCTGCTTTTTTTCACTATATTGCTGAAATTCCTTTATAAATAATTTTCATTCTTTTCTTTAAGTTTATCTGGCGCCATCTATTGGTAGATATATGCAACTTTAATCTAAAAAAAAACTAAAATTAATTAATTAAATTTAATTTCTGAATTAATATTTGCAAAAACTGTATTAACATATTCAGTGTCATCCACTACAAGTTTAAAAATGTATTTGAACTTGAGTGGATGAATAAAAAGTATTTTATTAACAATTGAAAATTTGAATAAGATATATATAGGGAGAGTGTGAGCTAATGAAGGAATTTAAAAAAAAAAAAGAACGCAATCTCGAATTACAGCAAAATAATAAAAGCATATATAATAAAACCAAATACATACGAAAAATAATAATAAGCAAATATATTAGGCTATATTTCAAATTTAATTAAAAACTTTTTGATCATTTAAAATTAAAAAATTTCGAATACATTAACAAGAATACTCAAACACGATCGTTTCAAATTTCAAACGTAAAAAATTAAGAATAATAATATCCAGAAAAATAAGCTAAATTAAAATCAGACGATTTTTATATTATTGCCAATTCGTAGTTATATTATTTTAAAAATTGAACAATATATATTAAATGAATAATAAAAAAAAAAAAAATATTAATGATAAAATTAAAATCAAAAATCTTATTTCCAATTTGTAGTTAAAAAAATTAAAATATATATTAAATGAATAAAAAAATAATAATAAAATAATTGAATGTATAAATAATTAATGTAATCATTAATTAATTAATAGTTAGTTATGAGAAAAAGAGATTATTAACTAATTATTAATTAATTAATGATGAGCAAAATGAGAAGAAAAAGAACAGCGTGAATATATGAATATTTCTCCCATATAAAACTAAAATTAATTAATTGAATTTAATTAATAAAAAATTATTTGAACTTGAGTGGATGAACAAAATGTATTTTATTAACTATTGAAAATTTGAACAAGATATAGTGCGAGCTAATAGAAGGAATTTAGAAATACATTATCCCAAAATATTTTCAGTATTCCGGGTGCCTTTCCCTGAAATCACATAAGTACAAACAGACCTGTAAATAAGTATTGAAGACAACTTTGAAATTATTTCTCAGAAATAATGTGAGAAAGAAAGAAAAAAAAAAAAAGTCATTAGATTGACATAAAATGCTGTGGGAAATATCTGACAGGAATTTCCCAAAGTGATGAATTCGAACGGAGAGAGAAATATTTGGAACACATGATAAAAGAAACAGGAAATTGATGGAGAGATTCTCTCTCGGTGGAATAAAAATAGGGAACAGCATATCCGGTGGAGACACATTTAAGTCCGGTAACAACATTCGCTTAGAAAACCGGATATTCCGGGAGTCCGGAAGAATATCGGATGACCAACCCCATCTGGTAGTCAGTGGACAACTGTTCGACAAGCACATAGTATTTGAGAAGGGTTTGCTTGTTTTTCTGTAGATATATTTTGTTATTCGTCATACTATGTCACACAGCGAATTGAATATCCGTAAAAAGTTTATTTTCTAACCTAGGTAAACAGCATTAACAAAACAACCCAAAAATAATTTGATAGAGTTTGAATTTATGTATATATATTATATTAGTATATTATTTTATTTTTCATTTTTATTATTTTATGTTTTAAATATTATAATTTTTTTTTATCTATAATATGTTATATATTACATTATTTTATTTTTGCACCTAAAATTATTTTTTTAACATGAGTCATAAACAGACCGAAATTAATGTAAGAAAAATATATCAAGATAATACTTGTATTTTCTATTTTGTAATCTGTTTATACCTGTCCATAGTATATGCATTGAACTTTTAATCTATCTATCTGGTATAACCAAGCATAATATATGTTGCACGACATAATTAATTTCAGATTTTTTTTTAGAACTGATTTCTAGATGACAGATTTTTACATTATTAAAAGGTTTATAACATAATTATTTATATCAAATATTATTGTTCTGATTATTTTTCAATTAATGTTTAAAGATGCTAACTTCAATTAACTTCGACAACTTAAATGCTTAATTAACTTCAGATTTTTGAACTGATTACTAGATGACATGGTTTATGCATTGAAAAAATGTGAAATAAGAAATCAAATTCTTTCGCATTTATAATATCCCAAAAATAAATGTGAAACTATTTGGACTTGTGTATATGATTCCCATTATTTTATTTTGTGCCTAAAATTATTTTTTTATCATGCGTCAGAAATTCATCGAAATTAATTTAAGAAAGAAATGTATCAAGGTAATATTTGCATTTTTTATTTTGTATTTATTTATTTATAACTATCAATAAAATATGTGTTGAACTTTTAATCTATCTATCTGTGTGAAATCAAACATAATATAGGTTAAGCAACTTAATTAACTTCGATTTTTGAAGAGATTACTAGATGACAGGTTTTTACATTATAAAAGGTTTATAACGTTATTAGTTTTTAACAAATATTATTGTTTTGATTATTTTTCAATTATTGTTTAGCAATGGGGACAAACAGCACTGTATGTTGTAATAAACTTTTCTGATCTGATATATATATTTATAAATATTCTTACTAATGTTGCAATGTTGCTCTTAATTAATATATGGGTAACATACATTCAATTCAATTGTTAAATAGCTATGCTTTGAACAGTAAAAATTCCATTATTAATAGCTGATTAAAAACAACTACAATAATGCAGGATTGATTATATATAGTAATAAATAATAATTAATTGGAAGCAAACTGAGAATTCCTATTATTAATATTCACAATATATATATTTTGACATACACAAATAATTTCTTGAAATCAGCAGTTGAATGATAATGGAAATCAAGAAGAAAAATCATTGATGTACGGAATTCAAAAATCAATAAATAAAAAATAATATTATATATTTTAGTATGCATAGTAAAAAAAATCATTTATATGAAGAAAAAAAAAAAAAAAAAAGAGAATTGGTTTTATATTTATGAAAATTTTTAAACAATATTATAGTTGCAATTAAAAGGCAAAGCAATTTGAAAAATTAATAAAGACTATATTGCTACAAAAATAAAAATAAATAAGAAAATGTTAAGAACGTTAATGTTAACAAATGTTAATGCTACTCCCACAGACCAAATATTAGAAGAATCTAACATGTGGGGTGTGGGAATATAGTAGAACACTTTTATTATTCTTCTGCAATGAGGCATATATCTCGATTGCGTTGAAGTTCTATAAAATTAAGCCTTGGAAATGTATAGTTTAAAGTTAAATGTTAAAATAATTGAGAATGAAATGTTGGAAGTTGTTAAAAATGAAATGTTGCAATAGGTATAGTGAAATGTCCTATTCTAAATCAAAAGTTGCATCTATAATATTGCGAAACATATAATGATGCAATACATAACCTTGTACCATATATTTAACATTTTAGGATTTCAAAGCAATTTCGAAATATTAAAAATATTAAATTTACATGTAACATGTTCATCATATTGTTAATTTACTTTTTGCTGAAGTAGAATCCATTGTGCTTCTCATGTTAATATATTTCCACCTCATTAGTCTTTAAATATATATATATATATATAATATGCATTTCAAGCAAAATCCGAGCTTTAATAAAAGTGAGCTTCGTTGTTTTTCCTATTTGGTAAAGAGATAAAACTTCCGGATATTAGACTTTTCACGACAGCATAAAAAAATTTAATTTACGCGCACACACAAAACCCATAAATCCTCGGACCATGAAAGAGAAGTGATATTTTCCTTTAAATATACAAAACAGAGAAATATTAAAAATAACAATAATTAAAATTTTAGATGTAGATATTCTTTTTTTTAAAGATTGTAACGTTATATTTGGGGTATGGGAGTCTAGTAGTACACTTTGATTATTCTTTTGATAAGAGTTATGATTCCAACCTCTTTTTGAAATTCTATATAATTAGGCCATGGAAATGTATAGTTGAAATTTAAATGTTGAAATAATTTGAAATGAAATTCTGTATTAATTGAAACGAAATGTTGAAATAATTTGAAATGAAATTATGTAATAGTAGGAAATGAAATAATATGAAATAAAATTATGTATTAGTTGAAAAAGAAATGTTGAAAGAATTTAAATGACATTGTGTAATAGTTGAAAGGGAACTGCTGAAATAATTTGGAATAATGTTGAAAGAGTGAAAAATGTTGAAAGAATTTGAAATGAAATGTTGAAATAGTTGAAATGAAATAATTTGTAATGATATAATTTGAAAAGAAATGTTGAAATAGTTGAAATGAAATAATTTGTAATGATATAATTTGAAAAGAAATGTTGAAATAGTTGAAATGAAATAATTTGTAATATATAATCGAAAAGAAATGTTGAAAATATGAAAATAAATTTGAAAGAATTTGAAATTCTGTATTAGTTGAAAATGAAATGTTGTAATAGTTGAAAATGACATGTTGAAATATTTGGAAAGGAAATGTTGAAATATCCTATTCTAAATAAAAAAATAACACATATAATTTTGCGAAACATATAGTGACGTAATACATCACACTATATATCACCCTGAATATATTACCCCATATATTTAGCAATTTATGATTTTTATGTAATTTTGATATATTAAAAATATTAAACTTACAAGTAAGAAGTTCATTATACTTTTTAATTTACTTTTACTGAAATTGAAGGCATTTTACAATACATATTAATATATTTCGACCTCATTAGTCTTTAAATATATATATATATATATATATATATGCATTTCAAGCAAAATCGAGCTTTAATAAAAGTGAGCTTCGTTGTTTTTCCTATTCGGTAAAGAGTTAAAACTTCCGGATATTAGACTTTTTCGCGACGGCATGAAAATTTAATTTACGCGCACACACAAAACCCATCAATCTCGAGCCATGAAAGAGAAGTGATATTTTCCTTTTAAATATACAAAACAGAGAGTAAGGAAATAATGAAAAAAATAACAGTTGCATAAAGTAAAACCTAGTTCGACAGGGTCGTAATTAACGAATATATAATTCATGGGAGAGCTTGATTAAAATTTTGCTGTCATCTCACTGAATTTTATATTTTGTGCGAAATTGCTTAAAATGTAGAGTAGAAACTTAAAAATCTTAAAAGCGAAAACGAGTGAAAACTTTTTAGAAAAAAAAATAAGTTAGTATAGCTTTGCTCTAATATATTTTTTCTTTGCTGAAGTTAGGGTAGACTCTTGTAGCTGAAAGGCTAAAATTAATTAAACTCTTTTTTTCAAGTAGGAATTCATATCCGAAATCGTTGTCTTGGGAAAATTCAAGGAAACAGCTGCATAGAGCGGAAACCAGTTTAAAATTCACATTGGCGATGAAAGAATTCAATTGGTTTTTATCATTTCTGCTTTGGTTACTTTTTTTTTTTTCCTTTGCTTTGCTTCTTGATTATTTTCAAACTAAGAAGCTGAATAGAGGGGGAAGTATGCATATTTTGTTGGCGCTGATTTCAGGAAAATCGAAATAATGCATTTTGGTTCTGCAGGAAATAATTCCAGGAAGGAAAACAAATATAAACCAATAAAGCTAACAGAGGTTGGAATTTCATCATAAAAAGAGGCATTGAATGAATTTTTTTCCTTCTTCTTTGGATAAAAATAAAAGTCTTTGCGGAAAAGAGATTGTGTTCGGAATCATCTTGGAATGTCGGAAACAAAATACAATAATTGAATCGCATAAAGAATTATTCGATAATGTTTTCTTTTTCCTCCTGTTCTTACTTCGAACTATCATATTACCATAGTTTCCATTTGACTTTATGTAAATCAATCATAATTTAAATCTATCATTTTGTTCTAATACGTTTTTTTTTTTTCCAAGGCCTAACAACACAATATTCACACTTTGGATATCAGAAATAAAATATTAAAATGAATTTTGCGACCTACAAAATTTATGCTGAAAGAAAAATAAATATAAAAACAACATATAAAACAATATATATATAAACAACATATATAATTTAAATATATACAATAATTTATTCGAAATTCGAAGTATTATAATATATATATATGCCTGATGTGAGTGCAGTGCCAAGCTATCATAGTAACATAGGTGCAGTATAGCAAGCTAACCACTCATAGTAACATAGGTGCAGTATAGCAAGCTAACCACTCATAGTAAAAAGGTGCAGTGCAGGAAGCTAACCATTTATAATAACATAGGTACAATGCAACAAGTTAACCATTTATAGTAACAAATGTGCAGTGCAGCAAGATAACCATTCATAGTATCATAGGTGCAGGGTAACAAGCTAACCATTTATACTAACATAGGTGCAGTGCAGTAAGATAACCATTCATAGTAATGTAAGTGCATTGCCGCAAGCTAACCACTCTTAACAACATAGAGGTGTAGTGCATCAAGCTAACCACTCATGGTAACAGGTCCATTGCAGCAAGCTAACTAGTCATAGTAATATAGGTGCATTGCTGCAAGCTAACCACTCATGCTAACAGGTCCACTGCAGCAAGCTAACAGCTCATAATAATATAGGCGCAGTGCAGCAAAAGCTAACCAGTCATAGTAATATAGGTGTAGTGCAGCAAGTTAACCAATCACAGTAACATAGCAATGTAGCAAACTAACCACTCATAGTAATACTATATGTAGGTGCAGTGCAGCAAGCTAACCGCTAACCGCAAGCTCTGGGAACACACAGAATCTGCTCCCATCGCAGCATTTCAGGTAGAAATACGAAAATGTCTAAATTAAATTCAAATGCAACAAATATTCTAATAATTAATTTTTAAAATGATATTTATTTTCTACTTTATATCATATTGAAATTTTTACCCCAATTTCATCATGATGAAAGAATTGGTTTTAATATTCTTTGTTTATTCTTTGTTGTTCTTTAATATTCTATTTTATTTTATATTAATATAGTCTATGTACAGACTGTTTTGTCTACACTTGCATTATAAATATATTATGTTGTTCGGATGTTGTTATAGGAATGATGATGTTATCTTTCTTTTACAAATAAAATATAATGCATAACGATTATAAATTGCATTAAGGATTCGCAATAGTAGTCGATATTCACTCATAATATTGTATTACATTTAGCGGTATGTCCCTCATTTTCCCCACCGATGAAGCCCGCATACTTCCCATATAGATTTAACCAACCAATACCCCTGCCCCTATTAATATCGCGGTTCATTAGTTTCCCTTTCATATAAGATATATGAGTTGGGAGAGGGGCATTCCCTCTCTCAGGGAAAAGATAGGGATGAAGCATGCTATGCGATCCTGTCTTCAGCTTCTCCTTACCCACGATGGGGTTTCAACTTAATTAAACTTGGCTCTTCGTCATTTTGTTGGGCAAAGGCTTGCAAACATAAGGTGATATCAGATCTCATTGATGGATGCTTCACATATGGGAGATAAGGAAGTTGTATGAGGGTAGGGAATTAATCAGAAAAAAGGGAAAATATGAGTCATAAAACTCCCTCCCCTTACAGTAAATGCTGCCACGCTGCAATACTTTATACAGCATTTATTCATTACACTAATAACTAAATGCACTTTTATAATTATCGCATACTATTAGGGAAAAACAACAGCTTTAAGAAGATATATTTGGTATGATTATAGATAATGCTTATGCGTGATTTATAACCAACACAATTTGTGGTTTTATTGCCTAAAATAATTGTTTCTGTTAACACCAATTATAGCTTGGATCTTAATGAATAGCATTTCATATATATATTATACATAAAAAATTAATTACATTGTTTTTCATTACATAATATTAAGTAATTACATTACTTATTATTAATTAATACATTGTTTATTTTAACTTATTATTAAAATAAAGAATGCATACTGACTGGGCGTATAAATCAAGATAAATGATTAAATTAAAAAGTGCATGTCTCATTATCATTGGTTTAATAGCCCCATGGTGAGCCAAGGCCATCTGTCTTTTGGCAGATTTCGAGACAGACGTTTTCTTTTTACTGGATAGTGTTGGCAGCCCTACGCCTAGTGCTCTACTATTATACCATATTGTACCTGAACCTACTGTTTTAAGTGGGATCTCGAACCACTTCAAGCATCCATGTCAGATACTTGAACCTTGTGGGACCGAGCACCAGTCACTTGGCCATCAGACCCCAAATACAAGTATATAAATATTCAATTTAGCAAGCTTAACCTTTCGGACACTGACCAATGTATTAAAAATTATTGAGAATAATTTCATTTGGAACTTTGTCCGATAGGCATTCAATTTCAGCTTCGAATTCATCAGTTGTTGATAGTTTTTAAGCTTTGAAGGTTTCTTCCAGACATCTTTCTCAAAAAAAAAAAAAAAAAAAATCCACATTAAATGGAAATCTAAAAAGAAAGATACAGGAATTGAATAATACTATTGCAATGTATTTATTTTAAATAAAAAAGAAAGAATTCTGGAAAATAAAAAATGTATAGTGACTTAGAAGTATAAATCAAGGTAAATGATTAAATGAATAAAGATATGTACATAATTATTCAGTTTAACAAGCTTGACTTTTCGGACACTGATCAATGAATTAAACACTATTGAGAATAATTTCATTTGTAACTTTGTCCGATGGTCATTCAACTTCTTCCAATTCATGAGTTATTGCTGGTTTTTAAGCCTTGAAGGTTTCTTCCAGACATCTTTCTTCAGATAAAAATACATTAAAAGAAAATCTAATAAAAAGATACAGGAATTGAATAATCTATTGCATTGTATTTAATTTAAAAAAGGAAGCATTCTGGAAAATAAAGAATGCCTATTGATTTAGTATAAATCAAGGTAAATGATTAATTGAATAAAGACATGCAAATAATTATTCAGTTTAGCAAGCTTGACTTTTCGAACACTGATCAATGCATTAAACACTATTGAGAATAATTTCATTTGTAACTTTATCCGATGGCCATTCAACTTCATCTTCCAATTCATGAGTTATTGCTGGTTTTTAAGCCTTGAGATTTCTTCCAGACAACTTTCCCCAGAAAAAATGGAAATATAAAAAAAGATACAGTGAATTGAGCAATACTATTTCATTGAATTTTTAAATGAAAAAAAAGAAAATAAAGAATATATATTGACTTAGAAGTATAAATGAAGATAAATGATTAAATGAATAAATGCATGTATACAAATATTCAATTTAACTGGTTTGACTTTTCGGTCACTGATTAATGCATTAAACACTATTGAAGAATAATTTCATTTGGAACTATGTCAGATGGATATCTCTTCCCAGAAAAAATACATGAAATGGAAATAAAAAAGATACAGTGAATTGATCAATAATATTTCATTGAATTTATTTTCTCGGAAAAATTGCATCAATAAAGAAAAGGCCTGGCATCACAACTGCTTTCTATAAATATTCCATGGACAAAAAGTAAATCTTTCATCACTAAAAAATTCTTATATCAATATGTTTCCATAGCAATCCCCTTTAGTCAATTTGGTAAAAAAAATACTGTAAGATACCTAATGCTGATGACGTTGCTTCATGGTAATATATGACATTTAAATGTGTTCAGTTAATTGAGTTACTCTATTGAAAGTTGGCATCAATACTCCAAATAGTTTTTTTTTGAAAGGAAATAGTTCATCATTTTGGGCATTTGTTTGGATAACACTCACATTATTGATTTCTCTTATAAATCATTGTCATTTAGAGTGTAGATTAATGATGTACTGTAAAATTTCCAATAAGTTCGTGGCAAAACACAATAGACGTTTGACTTCAGGTTTCCTGTCACACTACACACTTGTCGTACATATTTGTTTGGGAAAAGGTGAAAGACTTCCAGCAACATTTTTCTTTTATTCGCTTGCTTATTTATTTTTTTTGCATTTATATTTGTGGTTGATGACTATTTTATTGATATTTGCATCGAATGTTAATAATGGCAAATCGGTTAAAAATCTTTGTGAAAATGTTTCGTAAATTGTCTTCTCATTTTCAAGATGGTTTTTATGCGCTTAAAGAAAAATAATTAATTTTTAAATCGAGTTTTTCACCGCTATAAAAAAAATTGATCCGAAACAAAACAATTTATGAGGTCAAAAGTCTAGTCTAATTTTTAAAATCCCTTATACATTTCATGGTATTCCTATAGTATATACTTGCATTGCTCATGCCCTATTGAATATAATTTCATTACTTTTTCTTTAATGAGTAAAGATGAAAAAACTTTTTCGTGACAGTTGTAAAAATGAATCATATGAAGATCTCAAACGCTGCAGTGGTGAATCAGCAGATTGCAGTACTGATTTGCCCTTGAATATCTACAACGTTAAAGAAAGGATTTAAAAAATTATGTTTTCAATATTTTTGCAGCCAGTTGTTTTCTGCAACAACTGATATTTTTAAGGGTCAGTAAAATGTATATTAAAATGTAATGTAAAACAAAAAATTTTAATCACAGGTTACTTAATGTTGGTTTGTTTAAAGATTAAATCGATCTCTGAAACTAAGAGAAAAGTTTTTGGTTTGTTTGGAGAACAAGATAACCAATGTAAATTGACTTGTTTAAAATGTTACTTGATGGTAATTGGGGATCATTTAACTAACCATCCTTCGACGAGTGTTTATATTTTTTATTTCGTATATATGCCTTTTACTTGGCCATTAAGCAAATATAAGTGTACTGACCTTTATTCCATGGAGTTAGAATTTGTAGCTCTATATTAAAGTGTAAAAATATCACGTCTGGTTTCTTAGAGTTGTAAATGAAATAAGTTTTTATTTTTTATTTTTATTTTTAGCAGTAGTATTTGAACATACAAATTCGTTGAATAGTGTGTTTTAAGCACACAAAACTCATGCACATGCAGTTAAACAAAAATAGCATGTACAATCAGAACACAAAACTATCAAAAAAATGTAAAAAGTCAACACAAGTCAAGCAATCTGGAGATACTGAAATTTCTTTCTTGCCTGCCAGTATCTATCATATAAATATCCAGATACCTCATGGCATTACTTAAGATGCGATGTATCCATAAAAGAGTCTGTACTGCATAAAAAAAACTGTTAGGGGACGAAAAGTGTTAAATCTAAATAAATGTCCTGCAGTAATCATGTCAATCTCCAACCAAAAGACTTCAACAGCACGTCGTCTAGGGGCAGTTGAAATCCTTCCACAGAGATTCTCTCCAATACTTTTCCTTTATTTGATCAGCTCGCCTGGATCGGAAGATTTTATGCATATTTTCTTTTATTACGCGCACTATAGTTGAATAAAGGATAGGATCCTATGGAATCTGTAGTATTCTGATTTCCTTTGTAGCTAAAAATCGGCCATTTAAATGCCATATATTCCATAGTTAACTGGAACTCATTGCAATAAAACTTTTTTTTAAATAGACTGCGCAAAAATACTTAAATTAGATGTACAGTCGTTAGTTCTTTGCGATTCAGCAGACTCTTCAGAGAGATGATAGCCTGAATTGCAGACTTAGAGTCTGACAAAATAATGGCATTATCAAAACTTTCGCACCTAGAAGGTTGCTGAGAGCCAACCTAATGGCCACAACCTCTACATGAAATTGTAAATAAGCAAAGGGATCAAGAGATGAATAAAATGCAAACAAGTTACAGAAAACGCAAATTTCTCATTTCCCTCTGGTGAAAGGCGAGTTTGATCCGTATCAAAAAAGGAGGCATTCTAATTGGGATATTAGGTGTGTATAGTCTCCAGTGTAATAGCTTTCACCTCAATTTCAACTTGATATCTTCTTATGCACTAAACTTGATTAACTTCCCATAACAACTAAATGAACTAAATTTGATTCCTAATTGAATCACATCATTATATTACTATGAAACCAAATTGCTATTTGTTTCACTAAAATGAAACGGACAATTTTAAAACTAAGTAAATTAATACAAGTTATGACTGCATTAGAAATTTGGTTAATGATAATTTAATTAAAATTGTTCATATAAACTCTAATAACATTCTAGTTGATCGTTTAACAATATTTGCTAACAAAATATTTTTAATATGCATTGAACAAAATTTGCTAACAAGAAATTTTTAATATGCATTGAACAAAATTTATCAGCAAAATTAACGATGCCCACTAATAAATTTGTTTACTTTCTTTATGAACTGCAACGAACCACTAAAGCGCAACTTGACCACTTCACTTCACGTACCCTCCCAAGACAAGTAACTAATAATCTAATCGCAGAGAGAATAGTTCTCAGTTAAAGGAAATAATGCCTCATCCGCAATTGTAATATTCGACCATCAAAGCGTAACTCCACGTACCGGACACATAATCACGCTCCAGTATAGCTCATTTACGCTGGGTTATCCACATGCATTGGAAGAGAGTCATTTGCACCCGCTCTCGGCTCCGGAAGCCATAACAATAACCACATTACTCTACCATTTGGACGGTAAACATGCTTTATTGGCTTGTAAAACAAGGTTTGCGGCACCGATATTGTTTTCGTGTTCTTCCGCTTTGTTTTGCGCTGTGGTCTTGCCAAATGTTTTAATGTTCCTAATGGAATAATGGTAATAGAATCAGCAAGTCACAGGCACTAATGCAGTTGCAGTTAATTATTTTTTCGTGCCCTCTCTTTTTCTTGTTATGTTGGATTTATTTAAGAAAGACATTTTTATCGGCGGGAAATGGGAAGAAATTGGTTATTTTTGTGATTATTTTAGTTGATTGATACTTTGTCTAATTTTATGAGCATCGATTTTTGTAGGAATAAAGTCTCTATCTCTTTCCGAATTGCTAATAACTCAGTTGACGCTCTTATTTGTATGGGATTTATGAGGTTATTCTTCTAGTTTTATAATAGTTTGAATTTTTAATATGCATCTCAAATAAAGATGGCTTTATTTTAAAATAAGTTGAAATATGACGTCGTGATATTCAAACAAGTAGTTATTAGTTAACAATTTATGTTATTTATTACATATTTTTTAAGAAATATAAATTACTAAATTCACAAATAGAAAATAAAAAATAAATTTTTACTTCATAAGAAACTAATTTTTTAGCAAAGTTTATAGATTTTAATGTGTTCGGGGATTTAGTTAAAAAAATTTTGAATTTTGGAAACGTTATTAATGCTGTTTTCATATATCAATAACACTCACTATGTAAAGAAAATAAATCACCAATTACATCAAATTTACGAAAATAAACCAATTAAAGACTCCTTCATATATTACAAAACACCGCTATTTTCGCAACACTCTACTAAGCCCAGACTCTTTCCTTCTCGTTAAAACCATTCCACTATTAAATTTACTCACTTTCTTTAAGAACTGCCACTAAACCGCAACTTAAACCACTTCACTGCACGTACACTCCCCAACACCAGTAACTAATAATCCTAATCACAGAGAAATAGTTCTAGAGTAAAAGGAAATAATGCCTCATCCGCAATTGTAATTTTCGGCCATCAAAGCGTAACCCCACGTACCGGACACATAACCACGCTCCAGTATAGCTCATTTGCGCTGGGTTATCCACATGCACTGGAAGAGTCATTTGCACCCGCTCTCGGCTCCGGAAGCCGTAATAATAACCACATTACTCTACCATTTGGACGGTAAGCATGTTTTATTGGCTTGTAAAACAAGATTTGCGGCACCGATATTGTTTTTCGTGTTCTTCGTCTTTGTTTTGGGCCTGTGGTCTTTCCAAATGTTTTAATGTTCCTCATGGAATGATGGCAATAGAATCAGCAAGTCACAGGCATTAATGCAGTTGCAGTTAATTATTTCGTGCCCTTTATTCTTCTTCTTATGCTGGCTTTATTTAAGAAAGGAATTTTTATCGGTGGGAAATGGGTAGAAATTGGTTGTTTTTGGTGATTAATTTGGTTGATTGATACTTTGTCCAATTTTATTTTTGTGCAAACAAAGTTCTTTATCACTTTCTGTATTTTGCTAATAAATTCGTTGATTCCTTTATTTTTATGGGATTTATAAGGTTATTCTTCTAATTTTCATAATTGTTTGCATTTTTTAATATGAATTCTCAAATAAAGATGGGTATATTTTAATATAAGTTGTAATCTGACGCCATGTTTTTCAAACAAGTAGTTACGAGTTTAGCATCTATGCTATTTATTACACATTTTTTAAGAAAAATGAATCACTTAACGCATAAGAAATTCTTGGTATTTTTTTTAATGTATAAAATGTGAACTGTGCTTCTGGATATGACTGCACGTATAAGTGATAAATGTATCTCACTGCAAAATTTAGAATTTAAATCCAATTTTACCCCAGTTGTATGATTTAATTAAAAAAAAAAATATTGAATGTCGGAAAAATCGTTTATTAAATACGCTGTTTTTATACATCAACAACACATTTTAAATAGAGAAAACAATCAACGATTAAATTCAATTCACGAAAATAAACCAATTAAAGACTACTTCCTAAATTACAATGTACCAGTAGAAATTTTCGCAACACTCGACTTTACCTAGAACTCTTTCCCTTCTCGTTAAAAAAACCATTCCATTAATAAATTTACTCACTTTCTTTAAGAACTGCAACGAGCCACTAAACCGTAACTTGACCACTTCACTTCACGTACCCACCCCAAGACCTGTAACTACTATTCTAATCGCAAGGAGAATAGTTCTAGAGTTAAAGGAAATAATGCCACATCCGCAATTACAATATTCGGCCATCAAAACGTAACCCCACACGTACCGCACACATAATCACGCTCCAGGATAGCTCATTTACGCTGGGTTATCCACATGCATTGGAAGAGAATCATTTGCACCCGCTCTCGGCTCCGGAAGCCATAATAATAACCGCATTATTCTACCATTTTATTGGCTTGTAAACAAGGTTTGCGGCACCGATATTGTTTTCGTGTTATTCCTCTTTGTTTTGCGCCCGTGGTCTTGCCAAATGTTTTAATGTTCCTCATGGAATGATGGTAATAGAATCAGCTAGTCACAGGCACTAATGCAGTTACAGTTAATTATTTGGTGTCCTTTCTACTTCTTCTTCAGCGTGGCTTTATTTAAGAAAGGAATTTTTATCGGTGGGAAATGGGAAGAAATTGGTTTATTTGGTGATTCATTTGGTTGATTGATACTTTGTCCAATTTTATGTCCGTTGACTTTGAAGGATAAAGTTCTCTATTACTTTCATTATTGCTAATAAATCCGTTGACTTCCTTATTTTTATGGGATTTATAAGTTTATCATTGTAATTTTCATAAATAGTTTTGCATTTTTAGTATTTTTAATATGCATCTCAAATGAAGATGGCTATGTTTTAAAATAAGAATAAAACAGACTTTATGATATTCCAACAAGTAGTTATTAGTTAACAATTTGTTTATTTATTAAATTTTTATGAAAAATAAATAACTAAATGCAAAAAAAATATCGATATTGTAATTTATAAAAGACTAATTTTTTAGCAAAAATTATAAATCGCTTTTAAATTTTTTATGGCAAATTTGTTTTTAAAAACGAACTGTACGTATGATTTACATTTTAATAAAAAGTAAAATTTTAATAAAATAATATGATCTTGCTTTTAAAAAAAAATTTGTCATGATATATATTTCTTAAAATTAAAAGAAATATCGATCAGTTGTACTCTATATTAAATAAATCTTATTCTGAGTTTATAATTCCTAAAAGCACCTTAATCGACCCAATAATAACTGTCTATTTAAAACTTGTAAAACGACTATTATAAATAATAAATATTTCAAATATGATGGAAATGTATAAAATAATCTACATATTGATATTAATATCCGACATGCCAGAGGAGAATGTAAATTAAATGCCAAAAAAATAAAGAAATACTTATCGTCTTACATTCTATACTATGATATCATATGTAAAATATTAAAAAAAAAAAAAAAAAAAATAAAGCCCCAGCTCCAATATGAACTTCTTAATGTCACTTAAATTTTTTCAATTATGCAATTTGGATTAATTATATGAACTGACCTTCTGGAATTGACTGTATAATAAATATATCTATATGTAAAAATTTTGAAAAAAACAATTTAACCTCAGTTGGATGATTTAATTAAAAAAAATTGAATGTTTTGAAAAACGTTTATTTACGTTATTTTTACACATCAGCCACACTTACTATAAAAAGAGTAAAATAAATCATCGATTACACTCAATTTACGAAAATATACCAATCAAAGACTACTTCATAAATTACAGTGTACCAGTAGACATTTCCGCAACACTCGACTTAAACCAGAACTCTTTCCTTCTCGTTAAAACCAATCCACTAATAAATTTACTCACTTTCTTTAAGAACTGCAACGAGCCACTAAACCACAACTTGACCACTTCACTTCACGTACCCTCCTCAAGACCAGTAACTAATAATCCTAATGGCAGAGATAATAGTTCTCCAGTTAAAGGAAGTAATGCCTCATCCGCAATTGTAATATTCGACCATCAAAGCGTAACCCCACATACCGGACACATAATCACGCTCCAGTATAGCTCATTTACGCTGGGTTATCCACATGCACTGGAAGAGAGTCATTTGCACCCCTCTCGGCTCCGGAATCCATAATAATAACCGCATTACTCTACCATTTGGACAGTAAACATGTTTTATTGGCTTGTAAAACAATTTTTGCGGCACCGATATTGTTTTCGTGTTCTTCCTCTTTGTTTTGTGCCTCTGGTCTTGGCCAAATGTTTTAATGTTCCTCATGGAATAATGGTAATAGAATCAGCAAGTCACAGGCACTAATGCAGTTGCAGTTAATTATTTCGTGCCCATTTCTTCTTCTTCTTCTTAAGCGTGGCTTTATTTAAGAAAGGAATTTTTATCGGTTAGGAAATGGGAAGAAATTGGTTATTTTGGTGATTAATTTGGTTGATTGATACTTTGTCCAATTTTATTTTTGATTTTGCAAATAAAGTTCTTTATCACTTTCTGAATTGCTAATAAATTCGTTGGCGCCTTTATTTTTATGGGTTTTATAAGTTTATTCTTCTAATTTTCATAACTGTTTTGATTTTTAATATTTTAATATGCATCTCAAATAAAGATGGCTATCTTTTAAACTAAGTTGTAATCTGACGTCATGTTTTTCAAACAAGTAATTACGAGTTAACAATTTATGTTATTTATTACATATTTTTTAAGAAATATAACTCACTAAATGGGAAATAATTATTAGTATTTGCAATTCATAAGAAACCATTTTTTTAGCTAAGGTTATACCTTTTGAAATTTTTTAATGCAAAAATTGCCTTTAAAAATAAAAAATATATGTGTGATTTGCATTTTAATAAAAATTAAAGTTTGTTAAAATAATATGTTCTAGCTTTTATAAAATTAAAAATTGTAAAAATATATATTTCTGAAAATTAAAAAAAAATATATATGATCAGATTTGCTCTACACTAAATCGATATTCTTCTCAGTTTATATTTCTAAATCATCTTAATCCATCTAATAATAATTATCTATTTAAAACCTGAAATAAGACTATTATAAGTAATAAACATTTCAAATATGATAATGATCTGTAAAATAATCTACATATTAGATATTATTGTCCTTCATGCCTGATGAGAACAGGTAAATAAAAGCCAAAAAAAAAATAAAAGAGACATTTATCCTCTTACATTCTATACTATGAAGATTATATATCAAATTTAAAAAAAAAATTAAAGCTGCACATCCAATATTAACTGTTAATGTCGTTTAAACTTTTCAATTATGCAATTTGCACGAATTATGTGAACTGATAAATATTGACGGAAATTAATGATGTTCTTTTTCTGTTAGTACTAAGACGGATCGAAAAAAAAATTGTTGGTTTGTTCAGAGATTAGTTCAATCCATGAACCCAAAAGAGAAGTTTGATTGTTTAAAGATTAATTCAATCCTACAATCTAAAAGAAAATTGTTTCAGGATAAATGACAGTGTTTTATTGTAACCATCATCTTGCTTGTAGTATGAAAATTATGAAATAGTATAAAAGCAGTTTAGCTGAATTATGTGAACTGAGCTTCTAAAAATGACTGTATGATAAATGTATCTCTCTGTAAAATTTAGAATATACATCTAATTTTGCAAGAAATGGGTGATTTACTTAAAAAAATATTTAATGTTGGAATAATGGTTTATTTATGCAGTTTTTACAGATCAGCAACACTCACTTTAAAGAGAAAGTAAATCTCCAAATTCATCAAATTTATGAAAATACACCAATTAAATACTACTTCATGAATTACAATAAACTTTTTACACAACAATTCGACGTATCCCAGAACTTTTCCTTCTCGTTAAAACCATTCCACAAATAAATTTACTCACTTTCTTTTAAGAACTGCAACGAGCCACAAAACCACAACTTGACCACCTCACTTCACGTACCCTCCCCAAGACCAGTAACTAATAATCTAATCGCAGAGAGAATAGTTCTCCAGTTAAAGGAAATAATGCATCATCAGCAATTGTAATATTCGACCATCAAAGCATAACACCCACGTACCGGACACATAATCGCGCTCCAGTATAGCTCATTTACGCTGGGTTATCCACATGCATTGGAAGAGAGTCATTTGCACCCCCTCTCGGCTCCGGAAGCCATAATAATAACCGCATTACTCTACCATTTGGACGGTAAACATGTTTTATTGGCTTGTAAAAAACAATTTTTGCGGCACCGATATTGTTTTCGTGTTCTTCCTCTTTGTTTTGTGCCTCTGGTCTTGGCCAAATGTTTTAATGTTCTCATGGAATAATGGTAATAGAATCATCAAGTCACAGGCACTAATGCAGTTGCAGTTAATTACTTTGTGACATTTCTTCTTCTTCTTCTAAGCGTGGCTTTATTTAAGAAAGGAATTTTTACCGGTAGGAAATAGGAAGAAATTGATTTATCTTGGTGATTAATTTGGTTGATTGATACTTTGTCCAATTTTATTTTTGTGCAAATAAAGTTCTTTATCACTTTCTGTATTGCTAATGAATTCGTTGATTCCTTTATTTTTATGGGATTTATAAGGTTATTCTTCTAATTTTCATAACTGCTTGCATTTTTTAATATGCATTCCAAATGAAGATGGCTATATTTTAATATAAGTTGTAATATGACGTCATGTTTTTCAAACAAGTAGTTTCGAGTTTAGCATCTATGTTATTGATTACACAGTTTTTATGAGAAATTAATCACTTAACGCAAAAGAAATTTTGGTATTTTTTAAATGTATAACATGTGAACTGAGCTTCTGTATATTACTGCACGTATGAAATGATAAATGTATCTCACTGCAAAATTTATAATTTAAAACAATTTCACCCCAGTTGTATGATTTAATTTAAAAAAATATATTGAATGTCGGAAAAAACGTTTATTTATGCTGTTTTTACACATCAACAACACATTTTAATTAGAGAAAACCAATCAACGATTAAATTCAATTCGCGAAAATAAGCCAATTAAAAAAATAAAACTAATTCATAAATTACAAATGTACCAGTAGAAACTTTCGCAACACTCGACTTAACCTAGAACTCTTTCCCTTCTCGTTAAAACCATTCCACTAATAAATTTACTCACTTTCTTTAAGAACTCCAACGAGCCAATAAACCATAACTTGACCACTTCACTTCACGTACCCACCCCAAGACCAGTAACTAATAATCCTAATCCCAGAGAGAATAGTTCTCCAGTTAAAGTAAAAATAAAAATTCATAAGGTCAGTAATAATGCATCATCCGCAATTGTAATATTCGACCATCAAAGCGTAACCCCACGTACCGGACACATAATCACGCTCCAGTATAGCTCATTTACGCTGGGTTATCCACATACATTGGAAGAGAGTCATTTGCACCCGCTCTCGGCTCCGGAAGCCATAATAATAACCACATTACTCTACCATTTGGACGGTAAACATGTTTTATTGGCTTGTAAAACAAGGTTTGAGGCACCGATATTGTTTTCTTGTTCTTCCTCTTTGTTTTGTGCCTCTGGTCTTGGCCAAATGTTTTAATGTTCCTCATGGAATGATGGTAATAGAATCAGCAAGTCACAGGCACTAATGCAAGTGCAGTTAATTATTTCGTGCCTTTTCTTCTTCTTCTTATGCTGGCTTTATTTACGAATGGAATTTTTATCGGTGGGAAAAGAAATTGGTTATTTTTGGTGATTAATTTGGTTGATTGATACTTTGTCCAATTTTATGTCCATTGATTTTGTGGGAATAAAAAGTACTCCATCACTTTCTGAATTGCTAATAAGTCCATCGAAGCCCTTATTTTTTATAGGGTTTATAAGTTTATTCTTCTAATTTTCATAATAGTTTGCATTTTTAATAAGCATCTCAATTAAAGGTGGCTATTTTTTAAAATAATTTGAAATCTGACGTCATGATTTTAAGGCAAGTAGTAACGAGTTAATCATTTATGTAATTTATTGCGCATTTTTTAAGAAAAATAAATCACTAAATGCAAAATAATAAATAAATAAATTCTTTATATTTTTATTTAATATATAATATGTGAACTGAGATTTAGAAAATGATTGTGCGTCTGAGTGATAAATGCATCTCTCTGCAAAATTTAGAATTTAAATTCTATTTCACCCGAGTTGGCTGATTTACTTAAAAGATAAATGTGAATGTCGGAAACGCTTATTTATGCTGTTTTTTACAAATCAGCAAACACTTACTCTTGAGACAGAAAATAAATCAACAATTACAACAAATTTACGAAAATAAACAAATTAAAGATTACTTCATGAATTACTATGTACCAGTAGACTTTTACACAACAATTCGACGTATCCAAGAACTCTTTCCTTCTCGTTAAAACCATTCCACTAATAAATTTACTCATTTTCTGTAAGAACTGCAACGAGCCACTAAACCGCAACTTGACCCTTCACTTCCCGTACTCTCCCTCCCCAAGGCCAGTAACTAATATTCCTAATCGCCAAGAAAGTAGTTCTCCAGTTAAAGGAAATAATGCCTCAACCGCAATTGTAATATTCGACCATCAAAGCGTAACCCCACGTACCGGACACATAATCACGCTCCAGTATAGCTCATTTGCTCTGGGTTATCCACATGCACTGGAAGAGAGTCATTTGCACCCGCTCTCGGCTGCGGAAGCCATAATAATAACCGCATTACTCTACCATTTGGACGGTAAACATGTTTTATTGGCTTGTAAAACAAGGTTTGCGGCACCGATATTGTTTTCGTGTTCTTCCTTTTGTATTTGCCTGTGGTGTTGCCAAATGTTTTAATGTTCCTCATGGAATGATGGTAATAGAATCATCAAGTCACAGGCACTAATGCAGTTGCAGTTAATTATTTCGTGCCCTTTCTTTTCTTCTTATGCTGGCTTTTATTTAAGAAAGGAATTTTTATCGTTGGGGAAATTGGTTAAGATTAATTTGGTTGATTATTTTTGTCCAATTTTATGTCCATTTATTTTGTAGGAATAAAGTTTGCTTTCGATTTTCTGAATTACTAATAAATCCGTTGACGCCTTATTTTTATGGGATTTATAAGTTTTGTCTTTCTAATTTTCATAACAGTTTGCATTTTTAATATTTTTAATATGCATCTCAAATGACGATGGCTATATTTAAAAAAAAAATAAGTCAAAAAACTGACGTCATGATATTCAAACAAGTCGTTATTATTGAACAATTTATTTTATTTATTACATATTTTTTGATGAAAAAATAAATTACTGAATTCAAAAAATTATGGATATTTTTACTTCATAAGAAACTATTTTTTTAGCAAAGATTATAAATTTTAACGTTTTCAGTGCTTTTTAAAAAAAATGCCAAACTTTGGAAACGTTTATTTATGCTGTTTTACATATCAGCAATAGTTACTTTAATGAGGGAAAATAAATCGCCATTTACATCAAATTTAAAAAAAAATACACCAATTAATATACAGTAATAATAATCAATAATAACCATTAATATACAATTAATACAATAATAAAAACCGCATTATTCTATCATCTGTATAGTTGAAAGTTAAATGTTGAAATAGGTGAAAAAGAAATGTTGAAATATTTAAAAATGAAATAAAAATTAATGATGCTTTTATTTGATAGTACTAAACGATAGAGCCGATTGTTTATTTATTGAGGGCTAAGTTCAGTGCTTGAACCCAAAATAAAAGTGGATTGTTTGAATGTTAGTCCAATTCTCAAACCTAAAAGAAAAAGTCTTCGGGATGCATGACCGTGTACTGTACCATCAGTAGCCATCAGTAATGTGTCAATCAATGTAATAATCAGTAGCCAAATTAGCCATCAGTTTCTGTGGAGTATGAAAATTAAGAAAGGGTATCAACACAGTTTACAGGAATTATGCTCACTGAGCTTTTGTAAATGACTGTACATGTAATTGATAATGTATCTCGTTATAAAATTTAGAATTCAAAGCCAATTTTATGTTCAGTGATTTTGTTTTTAAATTTTAAACGTTGGAAAAAAACGTTTATTTATGCTTTTATTCATCAGCAGCACTTATTTTAAAGAGAGAAAAACAAATCATGAATTACATTTAATTTACGAAAATAAACAAATTAAAAACTACTTCATAAATTACAATATACCAGTATACTTTTTTCGAAACGCTCGACTTAACAGACTCTATCTTTCTCGTTAAAACCATTCCACTAATAAATTTACTCACTTTCTTTAAGAACTGCAACGAGCCACTAATCCGCAACTTGACCACTTCACTTCACGTACCCTCCCCAAGACCAGTAACTAATAATCCTAATCGCAGAGAAATAGTTCTACAGTTAAACGAAATAATGCCTCATCGGCTATTGTAATATTCGACCATCAAAGCGCAACTCCACGTACCGGACACATAATCACGCTCCGGTATACTCATTTACGCTGGGTTATCCACATGCATTGGAAGAGAGTCATTTGCACCCGCTCTCATCTCCGGAAGTCATAATAATAACCGCATTACTCTACCATTTGGACGGTAAACATGTTTTATTGGCTTGTAAAACATGGTTTGCGGCACCGATATTGTCTTCGTGTGTTCTTCCTCTTTGTTTTGTGCCTGTGGTCTTGCCAAATGTTTTAATGTTCCTCATGGAATGATGGTAATAGAATCAGCAAGTCACGGGCACTAATGCAGTTGCAGTTAATTATTTCGTGCCCTTTCTTCTTATTCTTATGCTGGCTTTATTTAAAAAAGTATCGTCTATCGGTGGGAAATGGATGGAATTGGTTGTTTTGGTGATTAATTTGGTTGATTGATACTTTGTTCAATTTTATGTACATTAATTTTGTAGGAATATTGTCTCTCTTGCTTACTGAATTGCTAATAAATTCGTCGACGCCCATGTTTTCATGGGATTCATAAGGTTGTTTTTCTAATGTTTATAATAGTTTGCATTTTTAATATGCATCTCAATTAAATATGACAGTATTTTAAAATAAGTTACACTCTGACGTCAGGATTTTCAAACAAGTATTTACGAGTTAACAAATTATTTTATTTATTGCATAATTTTTAAGAAAAATAAACCATTAAATGTAAAATTAATAATTATTTTAAATTATTATTTATTATTATAAAATATTATTATAAATTATTAATTATAATAAGCACTAAATTATTTTTACTTCATAAAAGACTGACTTTTAACCAAGATTATAAATGTTCTTTCAGTTTTTTAAAGCAAACATTGTTTTTAAAAAATGAAATGTACTTATGATTTGCATTTTAATAAAGTAACATTTTATTAAAAATAATATGTTCTTGCTTTAAAAAAATAAAATTTGTATCAATATACGTTTATTCAAATTTAAAAGAAATCATGATCATATTTACTTTATGCTAAAGCAATATTGCTCTCAGTTTATATTTCTAAATCACCTTAATCGATCTAATAATAATTGTATATTAAAATCTGTAATACGACCTACGACCATTATAAATAATAACCATTACAAATATGATAGCAATGTGTAAAATAATTTAAATATTAGATATTAATATCTTCCATGCCTGAGCAGAATGTGTAAATAAAAATGTAAATAGCTTATTAAATTAGTTTTAGGGACAGATATGATTTTTTTCTGTCGTTTGAATATTTTAAGACTCTCATAGAATTTATAATATAAAATATATTGCTTTTAAATATATTCCATCAAATTATTACATGATATATTGTTTTTTAGTAAAAATTTGGCACTATCATAGAATAAATAATTAATATTTTTTTTTACCAAAAATTGCTTTTAAGAATAATTTTATATCTTAAAACAACAACAAAAACATTTGTTTTTAAAAACATTTGTTAAAAGTACAATATTTATATTTCACATAATAAAAGTACTCAATTTTTTAAATACAAACATCATGAATTTTTATTAAATAAATAAAACTTATATTTATTATTATTTTTTACCCTCTACTGAAATTCAGACGCTTACTAAACTCAAGGAAGAAAAGTAAAGAATACATTGTACACCGATGATAAAACTTCCTAAGAACTACACCGTACACCTTCTTTGTTTCTCGTAAAATAAAAATATGGTACGCGGAAGTTTGCTGGAAGACAGATCAATCTAAGAATAGCACTGGTTTCATAAGGAAAAAAGGTAAGTTTATAGGCAAGGATATAAACTCAAGAGGAAAAAGGGATTCTCTATAAAAACAGAGAAAGGATCAAATCAGTTTCATTAAACACAGATACTGATGTATGAAGAAATACTATGGTATCTTGCAAAAATTTAAAATAATAATAAATAAGTAGCATGGAAGCCAGAAGCATTATTGTAACAATTAAATTGTATGTTTAGAAGAAAATTATTATTGATAATAAGTGCTCGTAATTAAGAAAGAATTTCTTTCAAAATATTTGTGCAATTTTGTAGTAATGTAATTTGTATAATAAATTGTATACAGTATTGTATATAATTTATTTTCCGTTATTACTCTATATTATCTATTTATTTTGTATACAATTTATTGATACTGTATACAATAATAAATTGTATAAAGTATTGTATACTATTTGTTTTCCGAACTTAAGTAAATTGTATAAATTGTATACAGATTAAACAGTGTATACCATAAAGTGCTGATATAATTTAAAAAATAATTCCTGTAAATAATAAATAACACACAGCTTAAATATTATTTTCCAAATGATAATTTAAGTGAAATTGTTAATTTTAAAAGAATTAAAAAGTCACATTTTGAGTTTCAAAATTCAAAATATTCTTTCACATAATATCAAAAAGTTAATATTGCAAGAAATGATAAAAAGCTTTATCAAAAATTGTATCTGGTACATATGTTACTAGATAATAATTAACTTATTAAAAGGTTCTATATAATAATTTACTTATTAAAAGGTACTAGATAATAATTAACTTATTAAAAAATTGTTTGAAAAAAGCATTTTGACATAAATTTTAATCATATTATAAAAGAAGAAAATACTTTATTTTGTTATTACTGTATTATTTTTTTTACTAGAGAAATTTTTTATTAGTTGCCATTTTATTAAGTTATTAAAATGAACTAGTTTAAAAATATTAAGAATAGAAAATTAAAATATAAAAGAACTTTATATCATATATAAAAAAAAAAAAACACATTATAATCATCGTCATTCTTTATTAATTGCAAAATACAAATTTCTCGACTACATTATCGCGGTAGTTAATTAATAAATAAACTTTGAAATTGGATGCATATAATATTAAATATATTTTAGTAAAAGTATAGAAATTTGTGTGTTTTTTTTACGTATATTTTCCTGTAAATATATTATTTTTATTATTAGTATTTTATAAAAATTAGCATTTTGTAAAAAGAACTACAAAATATATTATTTAATGTACAATGTAAATTATTGGTTTTTATTCAAACGTTATTTAATAAATATCGTTTTACAGAAGATTATTTTTTTTTACCAGTAAATAAAATGTAGTGTAATTAAGTTATTTTATTTATTTATAGTTTAGTATAACATTTCGTAGTATAGTTTTTGTTTTTAGTATAACATTTTAATAAGAAACTAACAAAATTATATAAATTCTGATAAGCTAAATAATATTTGCATATTGTTCCAATTTTTTTGTGCAAAAGATTGTTTTGTTTAAAATTACTATAGTTATTTTTTACTATATAATTACTATACATTCATTATATATATATATTAATGTTTACTATATACTATATTTTTTTCATATATTAATTTAAAAGTTGTGTCTTAAATCAGTTTAATTAGGAAGTTGTAGAAAAGAAATATAAGTAAAAATAATGCTAATATTATAATCTGATTTAGCACTATAGCAAATATAATTCATTACAAGAAAGAACCAGTCAAAAGGATCATTATGACAAAAATACATGAAAGTCAAATAAATGAAAACAAACAGAAATGTGGCAGGCTTCCAGATTCACTTAACATTGTGAAAAAAAAAAAAAAAAACTCACATCATCAAAGAACGCCTACACGTAATGATGTGAGATTAAAAATACCTCTAGGAATAACGGAAAAAATTATTTATATTTATAATAACCTAACAAACCGAACACCAAGAGTTTTCAATAATGACATCGCCACCATAAAAATAATTTCTCTTTAATGATCATAGGTGAGAAATATATTAATATTTACCTATAAAAGTACTTAGTAGGGGGCCTGATAGCCGAATGGCTGGTGCTCTGGCGTTTGGTACCGCAGGCATCGGGCTCAAATCCCGGCGTTGCCCATGGGTGTGTGTAGTGGTTCGAATCCACCTTAAACCGTAGGTCCCGGTCCTAAGGGGATCGTAGAACGCTGCGGGGGCATTGTTACTCCGCGTCCATGGCTTACCATCCAGTTACACGCGCCCCTGGTAATGCAAAGTGAGTAACATCGGCGCAGCCCTTATGGCGAAAGATCACGGTCTATTTGCCAACTGCATTAGAGGGGGGAAAAAAAAGTATTTAATATTTACATTATATGATATGTATTACTAAATGTTACTCAAATTTTAATTAATATTACTTTATGGTTAATTTCAAAAAATATTGGTTTTCTTTTTTACCTATATTTTTGATTTGATTAACATTCAAATAATCAATTAACCTTTGTTAAAATGTCTAACAAAGTTGATAATTTTATATGAATTCTTATAAGCTAAATGATTTGTTGCTGTTTTTTTTGTGCAAAAATTGTTTGGTTTAAAGGTACTCTAGTTATAATTTATTATGCAATTACTATATATTTATTATATATTATTATTTAATTTACTATATATTATTTTAACTTTCATATATTAACTTAAAAATGTGTCATAAATCAGTTTAATTGGGAAGTTGTAGGAAAAAAATGCAAATATTATAATCTGATTTAGTTGTATAAAATATTTAAAACATTATAATACATTACAGAAAACCAGTCAAAAAGGATCATTATGACAAAAATACATGAAAAAATATATAAATGCATAAAAGAACAGAAATGCATAAAAGTCAAATAAATGCAAAAACAAACAGAAATGTGGCATGCTTCCAGATTCACTTAACATTGTGGAAAAAAAAAAAAAAAAAACTCACATCATCAAAGAACGCCTGCACGTAATGATGTGAGATTAAAAATACCCCCAGAAACAAAGGAAAAATATTTATATTTATAACAACCTAGCAAACGCCGAGAGTTTTCAATAATGACATCGCCACCATAAAAATAATTTCTCTTTAATGATCTTAGGTGAGAAATTATTGTTCCACGTGGTCGTGACAGTTTTAGCATATTGATTGGCGGACATTTTAACCACCTGACGAGCGGGAAGAGGGGTGGAATTTCTTTTCAGGTGTGATGGGTGCATAAAATGACTATTAGCGAGGGTAAATGCAAATGATAGGGGGTGTGCGAAGAAAAGAGTGAACGGTGGTGTTTGCGTCAGACGACTTTTGGTGTTGGTGGATTGTGTGTGGTTCCAACTTTTTTTAATAGCGGTTCATTTTTCAGATGTTGTAGTAGTAAGTTGGCCTTTTCATTTATGCGTTTAAATTATACAGAATAAATATGCTAAAAGATGTTTTTAAAATATTTTCCACAGCCAGAAAGAATGTTTTGGGATTATCGGTTTAATCATGGAGGGTGTTTTTAAAAGGTGGCGGCAAAGGTCATTAGGTGTGGGTGTGAATTCGTGGTTTTGGTATGTTTTTTTTTTTTTTTTCCTTTTCGACAGGGAGTGTTTTGAATAATAAAGTTTGATATATGAAGGTTAAATGCATAATTAATTCAAGAATATAGAATGCATATTTTTGTAATAATAGAGTTATGGAATCTTTTAAGAAATACCAAAGTAAATTTCTCTTCCATTATAATGTAAACATATAATTTGGTTGATTGTACCTTTCTTAACATAAGCATAGGTAAATAATATTTCTTAAGATGTCAAAATATTTTGTTTTGTTTAATTATAGTCTCAAATAAGGAATGGAAATATATACGGATCTAAATAAATGAAAACAAATTTAATTATATATATATTTAATTCCCTGGATATTTTGATTTGGAATCAAAAGAAATACTTTATTATATGTATGTAACAATGAAGGTAATGTATATCAATTTCAAATTTTTTAGTTTAAATGCATAATAATGACAAATAATGACTATAGTTGCACAAACCTTTGAAAAACTTTTTAAGAAAGGAAATTAAGCATTATGAAAAGAAAACTTCATAATATGCTTGTAAATTCGTAATTCATTCTGTAGAAAATGCTTGTTTGTTTCTTTGAAGTACATAAATTAAATCCTGACGAGGTATATAACTCAACTTTGCAATATTTTTAAACATGACAAAATAAATTATTTCTTTTATAATATAGTGTACAAATTTTTTTTTTGTAATTATTTTCCAAACCGGCAAAAATCCTATTTTAATAAATGTTTTGTTACTTTTTTTGCTATATTAAAAATCATAAAACTTGATTGTATTTCTTTTCTAAACCAGTATAGCACACAAAACAAAAATTATGAATATTTTAAAAACAATATAATACAAGGAATAATTCGAAAAAAGTACATATATCATTTAGTGATTAATGCATATAGAATTTTGTTGAACATCGTCTATAACATAAATGCAATTTACATTACAAATTAATCATTAATGACAAGATTTTGAAAATACACTGCAAATATTTTGTGTGTGGGTTTTCTATGATTTTATTTCTGAACTTTTTGAAAATATTCCTTTAATTTAGAATACATGTTTGACTTTCACTAGATTATAATAACAAAAGTAATTAAGGCAATAAAATTCACTGAACGATAGCCTTATAACGTCTTATAATTTTTAGAACATCTAGAAAACACTTTTTTGCAGATCATAAAACTTGCTAGTTTCTTCATTTAAATTGCTTAATTATATCCTTATAACTGAATGACCCATATTGAAATAAGGTCTGTGACGAAAATCAGATCAGCTGTAATTATTTAGTAATACAAGCAGATAATAGTTTTAAAGAAAAAAAAGGAATAAATCACGACAAACCATACGATCCCTTAACATAATTCAAATCCTATTCCAATTCGATCTACCAAAAAATGTGGACTTAAAGCAGACAGTGGTATTGGCATTGTCTATAGCAAGAATGCAGTTTGCATTATAAATTAATCCCCAATGACAAGAATTTGGAAAATATACAGAAAAAAATTGTGTGTGTGTTTATCTATGATTTTATTTCTAAAATTTTTGGAAATATTCCTTTAATCAAGAATACATGCTTGACCTTTACTAGAGTATGTAACAAAAGTAATTATAAAAGTTGCAATAACAAAAAAAAAAAAAAAAAAATTAGGGCAATTAAATCCACTCAAGGACGGTCATATAGTGTCTTCTCATAATATTTTTAGAACATCTAGAAATCATGATCATAAAACCTGCTAGTTTCTTCATTTAAATTGCTTAATTATATCTTTATAACTGAAATGACCTACATTAAAATAAGGTCTGTGACAAAAATCAGATCAACTGTAATTATTTAGTAATACAAGCAGATAATAGTTTTAAAGAAAGAAAGGAATAAATCACGCCAAACCATATGATCCCTTAACATAATTCAAATCCTATTCCAACACGAGCTACCAAAAAATGTGGACTTGAAGCAGTTCTTTTAAGTAACGAATTCCTTTAATTCCTCTAGGCATGCAATTCCGCAGCAGTCTTCGGAAATCTATCTCCAACCTGATTAAAAATTAATCTCATACATACACCGCAAGTTATTTCCAACGTCATAAAACAATACGGACGCAGAAAAGAATCATTTCTTGGAGACAAGACATTCCCCTTCCCCTTCCACCCTGATTAGAAACTTTCTCCCATTTACTGCAATCCGAAACAATCAAGATGTCTTGTTCGGGGTACGATTTCGGGTTCCTTTAGTTAATAACTTTCACCTGGAGTTTTCGGGCAGGAAGCGAAGACATGCCGGGTCTGATTGAAATTAGGAAAGGTTGAATATCGTTGTCCTGGTAATACAAGGAATTCAATAAGCTAAGGTTCGCTGGGGGTGATTAAAATCCAAGACTCGGATGAATGCATTTAACCGGAAAAGACTCAAAGCCCTGATCCCCTTGGGATAAGATATTATTCGCGTGCTTAAGGGGTGTATTTAGTGTGGGCCGCCTAACATGCTCTGAGCAATTAGACTATATGTTCGGAAGAAATAGCCTGAAACATTTAGATGCTGCGAGGCTTCTGGTGGATACGGTATGTCCAAAAGCGCAGGAGGATAAATTCCGTGAAATCCAATTGAATGAATACCGTAATTTCGTTTCACTTTACTGCGTGCTGCTTGAATAATTTAGCAATAGTTCTTCCGAGCTGTGTCCTAATGCCATTATAAAAATATCCTGGAATAAACACCATTTCACTTTCCTTACGAGCAATTTTAAAGTACGAAAGCGCATGCATTTGTAATTACCTTAAGCTTTAAATTAAATTATAAGGTTTAGATTTGAAAGCAGTTGCTGCGATGTTGGAGATAGTGGTAAATTGCGTCGAAAACTTACTTTTTTTATCCTTCGATGAAATAAATATTAGATATATTCGTTAAAGAATAAAATTGAACTGCAATTTGAATGTTGATATGCTATGTTATGAAACTGATCACATTATCTCCTTCCTTAAATTACATATGGGTAGTATAAATACTTTATTTGCAACAAATTTTTAATGTGCTAGATATTTTGTAAATTATTCGAGGACTTGAAATTTTCTTTTAAAGCACATATCGTATCAGGAATTTATCATCCTTAATTAAAATTATATGTTTGTATCATATAATACTTAGGAAACTCAAATATTTTTGTTTAATAACCGATATTTTGATGAGCAAAATTAAAGAGGACAGCCACTTTAAGAAAAATACTTCTTATGACAGATTGTCATAGCATTCAAAAAAATTTTGGAAGTTATTGAAGTACAAAAATAATGTTCCGTAACTTAATTACTAATTCACATTATATAAAATGAAGCTAATGAAAATTATCTATGCATTTCAACTTAATACAAGATATGGATTCATTTTTCAATAAAGAAATACTATTATTATTACTTGGAAAAAGATATTCCTGCTTTAAATTTATACTGTTAAGAAATGATTCTTATTTGGCATAGTTTCCGCTCATTTAATTTCAGCTAAACAAAAATTATTGCACAATATTGAAAAAAAAAAAATAACAGATTGAAACTGTCTACAAACCTTTACGAGAAATAATATAATTAACTAATTATTAGTAAAATGTTTATCCTTTATTTAGAATAATTTAAACAAAAATATAATTAAGATTTAAGATTTATTATCACTGAAATTTCAAAACAAAACATTTTATGTCAACTAAAAAATAGATCTTCAAGGGATTCACACCTTTTTAATATTGTTGAAAACCATCACAGTTATATTCACTTGACTTCATTAAAAGAAGTACACGACTTAATTCTGTTGAAGAACATATGTATTTTGTAAATGTTTCAGTAGATTTAATGATTCACAAACAAAACTCATCCGTATCTATCTATCTATATAGATATGTGTGTGTGTGTGTGTGTATGTATGCGTACAGCAAATGATATTATAACTTTACTATACAGAATATTTTTGTTTTTGAAAAGTCTCTTGGCCATTAAATTTTAGTCGAGCGAATAACTGTAAACCATGAAAATCTAGGTATATAAACCTATTAATCATAGTTAAACGTAGTAATTGTGTTTCTAAAATCTCCATTGGGTAGTAAAAGTATAAGTTTGTTTACAGGTGGTGATCCTAAAATATAAGTCCAGCAATATCATCATTATGGAAATGTGTAATCATTTGTTGAGTTATGTGGTAGGCGGTGAGATATCGTAATTTTTTTTTCTATTTCATGTGTTCTCCTGTCAAAAGCATTGTTTTCAGAAATGAGTTGAATTCGTTTGTTCGTTGACTATCTTGAATCTTGCTAGAGCCCGATTTTTGAAGATTTGGAAAAAGAAGAATGGCAATCGGCATTTGCCATATTCCTGGTGGTGTTGGCTCCTGAAAAGGACAATAAGGATATATCACCTTTTAAGATCACCAAAGGAACACTTACTGAAAGATATTAAAAGCATTGACGATGCTAAGGTTTGGAGATTTAATAATCGAAATATATTTATCGACTCCCATTAAAGCCTTTTTATTAGCCGAGTATTTGCTTGATTTGGTGTAAATGTTTGAAACTAATGAATTATTTCCTGTGTGTCAATGTATTTTACCTGAACAAGATTTAATATAGTCCACTGAAAATGAAATATACAATTAATTAAGTAGTACTTTTGATTCAGTACAGATAAAAACACTTAAAAAATATAAGAAATAATTCTTATAAATTATTAAATATTAAAGTTTACGGGTCTGTTATTCAGTAAACATTTTAAGCAGGGTTTCTCAATTGCCTGTTAAATCTCATATTCTCAATCCACCTATGTTGCAACTGACAACGTCACTAACACACAAATCCGAATTATAGAGACAAATTACGTATTCAATTACGTATCTCTGCGTTATTCCTGTAAATATTCTAAATGAACTATATGTAAATTGCTAGCTATGAAATGAAATATGTAAATTGCCAGCACCCATATTAATCTCAAAATTTATTCTTAGTGTAATATTATTAGGAAAGAATACAAAAGTTAAATATTACCCGTAATTTCTTTATTTGAAATATATAAACTCGTATCTCAACCTAATGTACCCTATGCTGTTGTCGTTTCGTATCCCACTTGGTCGACAGCAAAATATAGTCCAAGTCTATGAACCCGCGTGTTCTCAGGGAAGGGGGAGAAGGAGAGCAGCTTCTGTTGATGATGCTGTCATCCGCAGGGTAGAAAGGGTCTGAGGGTCATCAGCAGCTTGTGATGGGTGCATCCCATACTAAAATGGTCAAGAGCAAGTCAATACCCGCAAGCAGTGCAACAATTCACCCCACTTGTTACGTTTCCGTAATGCCCGACAGAAGTATTACTGGTATAAAGTGTCCATGGGTTATGAAACTGAAGCCCCTTTCTTTCAGAAACCTGAGTATGGTGATTGTGCTGTTTTTGGCAATATAATATATGCAATGATTGACTCACCCTCTATTTTCTGTCTAATAATTAGTGCACGCAATGTTAAAACCATTCCTAAATCCAAAATAATTTGAAAATATACCTTTGTCTTATAAATAATCAGAAAACTGACAACAATAAACAAAAAACTAAAAATACAGCATTTAAAAGGAAACGATTAAAAAAAACATTTTCTTCATCATTGAATCATCATTAGAATCAAAATTCTCTTTAATGTAATTATGCGTTAATTCTATAATAAACGTTCTAAAACAGAGACATGATTTTTTACTTTTGTAATTGTAACTTGATTTTGATGATTTGATTTGATTTTTGTAATTTTAACGTAATTTTGTAACTTGATATTCTGATTTGATATGATTTTTGTAATTTTAACGTAATTTTGTAGCTTGATATTCCTGATTTGATATGATTTTTTTGCAATTTTAACGCAATTTTGTAATTGATTTTTTATTAAATTTTCTTAATTGCATTTGTTTTGCCAATCAAAGTTGTATTGCTTTAATATCAGGGTTTTAGACTTATGATGCATATATTGTATTAAAACTGATTTGATTGTATAGATTCATTAATGTTAAACTTTACATTGTAACTCAGCTTTTGGAATGATTTTAGATCGATTTAGTACAACCAATTGTTTTATAGAGCTCTTTCAAGTCTGAACCTTGTGAAATAAAACCAACAAACTAAAAGTAAAAAGGATATGCATTGGCTTTATTTTGGATATTTTATAGAATTTTGTTATTTTAATATCTGTTAATGAAGAACAATCCAAAAGGAAAAAAAAGAAACATTGCACTGCATTATTTTTTTGAATGAAAAATAGTGAGAAATACAACACTCCACATAGCTAAATATTTCTGGCTTTTGTTGTCATTACAGTTTTCTAGTTGAAAAACTAATAATCTTAACTTGCAGGTGATTTTTCAATCAAAGTCATATTGTTTTAATAACACAGTTTTATGATTATTATATTGTATTAACTTTGATTTGATGTTTGGAATTGTTTTTACTAAATATAACCAATTGTTTTATAGAGTTTGTTTAAGTCTAACACCTTGAGAAAAAACTGTTTTTAAAAGTAAAAATGATATGCATTGACTTTATTTTGGGTCTTTTATATGATTTTGTTATTTTAATAGCTAATAATGAAGTAGAATTCAAAAGAAAAAAAAAGGAAACATTGCAATAGTACAACATTTTTTCGAAATGAAAAATCGCGAAAAATCCAACCCTCCATACAACTAATTGTTTCTGACTTTTGTTGTCATTACAGATTTCTAGTTTTAAAACTAGTAATCTTAACTTGTAGGTGCTTTGCCAATCAAAATCACACTGCTTTAATAAGACGGTTTTAGACTGATGATGAATATATTGTATTAACGCTGATTTGAGGTTTGGAATTGTTTCATATTGACTTAATATAACCAATTGTTTTATAGAGCTTGTTTAATTCAAAATCTTGTGATAAAAACGCTTTTAAAAGTAAACAGGATATGCGGTGACTTTTATTTTGGATCTTTTATAAAATTTTGTTATTTTAATAGTTGATAATGAAGAGAAAGCCAAAAGAAAAAAAAAAACGACACCAATTACAACATTTTTAAAACGAAAAATGGCGAGAATCCAGCCCTCCATACAACTAAATGTTTCTGACTTTTGTTGTCATTATAGTTTTCTAGTTGGAAAACACTGAAAACATACGAGAGCTATATATCACTTGATACATACGGCTGAGGTATGATTTATAGCGTCGACTCTCGTAGAACAAGAGATGTAGATTTTCGCCCTCCCTCTTGAGCTAAAACCTGGTGCTTTTTTTCCATCTAGGAACAATGTAGTTTTTAAAAGAAAAATTTCTAGCTTTATCTTTTCCTTGTGTATTTTTTATATGGATTAAAGCAAGGTGGAAGGTAAGAAAAATTTCTTTACTTTTAGTTTTATTGAAAGAGATGGTGTAAAATGTTGCAGAAAATTTTGTGAGACGCATATTTTATGGTATAATCTTTTGCTTCCGATGAGTAACGGAAGTTTCTGTATAGCATTAATAAAATTGAAATATGGATTTATTTTAGAATTGTATTTATTACATGGAGGGCGAACCGCCTGATAAATAGTGTGTTAGTCTTTTGAATAAAAGGAGCTTGGTTTGAAATCCGACAAGTTATGCCGGACTGAAATTCTTCTATGCATGTCAGTTATAGGCACGATAAATCCATAGACTAGAAAATACTTTAGTTGATCTCAATGAATAAGGATAAGATAATGAACGTTCGAGATGCATGGAAATGTTGTATTCGTTTGTTAGGACAAAATTGAGATGTAGTTTAAGAGTCCTGTATAATATTGAATTTGCTGCACATCTATCGTTACGCATAAACTAAAAGGCCAGCAGAATGGTAACTATCAACAAAATATTATTAAATATATATAAAATGTTGAAATACAACTTATTTTTTTAATTAAACATGCAATATTTTTGTGATATAGAATTTCCAATATTTTTAATGATGTAAAAAAAGCTTGAGGCCTTAAATGGACATTTATACTACATATTCTAATTATATTTTCGTTTTTTGGTATATATAAAAATTTAGATAAATTATATGTTATCATATCAGCAATAAATGGACAACAGACATACCTAATTTTTTATTAAATTTTCTGAATTTTAAAAATGTGTTTATTTATTTAACCAATCTTAACTTTCAGGAATTTTGTTATTCAAAATCTTATTGCTTTAAATAACGTGCTTTAATAACACGATTTAGAGTATGATGTATATATTACATTAACATTGATTTGAGAGTATACACTCATTAATATTAAACTTTAATTTAGAGACTCATCTTTTCTATGATTTTAGATCGACTTAAAGCAACCAATTGTTTCATAGAGCTTGCTTAAGTCTGAACATTTTGAAGAATACCAAAAACTGAAGGTAAAAGGCTACGTATTGACTTTATTTTGGAACTTTTTATAAATTTTTGCTATCTTAATAGTTGATAATGAAGACAAATCCAAAAAAAAAAAAAAAAAAAAAAAAAAATGGACACCCATTACAACATTTTTCAGAAATGAAAAATGACGAGAAATCCAACCCTCCACACAACTAAATGTTTCTGACTTTTGTTGTCATTACAGTTTTCTAGTTGGAAAACACTGAAAACATACGAGAGCTATATATCACATGATACATACGGTCAAGATATGATTTATAGCGTCGACTCCCGTAGAACAAGAGATGTAGATTTTCGCCATCCCTCTTTCTCTAAAACCTGGTGCTTTTTGCCATCTAGGAACAATGTAGTTTTAAAAGAAAAATTTCGAGCTTTATCTTTTTCTTATGTAGTTTTTTTTTTATGGATTAAAGCAAGGAGGAAGGTAAAAAATACTACTTTACTTTTAGTTTTATTGAAAAAGTTGGTGTAAAATGTTACAGAAAATTTTTGTGAGACGCATATTTTATGGTATAATCTTTTGCTTCCGATGAGTAACGGATTTCTTTTCTGTATCACATTAATAAAATTGAAATATATTGATTTATTTTAGACTTGTTTTTTTTGTATGGAGTCTGAACGGTCCGATAAATTGTGTGTTTGGACTTTGGAAAAAAAAAAAAAAAAAGAAGCTTGGTTTGAAATACCAGACTGAAATTCTTACATGAGGCCTATGGTACCAAATGCCAGAGCTGTAGCCAAATAGCCATGAGGCCGCTTTAACAGACCTTTGAAAATTACTTAAAAATGAGTTTGCTATATAACTATCCTTATGCATAATATAAAGTCACGGAGAATGGTAACTATTAACAAAAATAGTTAATTTTTTAACTGAAACATGTAATATTTTTCTGATATAGAGGTATATATTTTTTTAACAGTACAATACATAATTTGGTGGCTTGAAATACATTTATATATTTACATATTATAATAATAGTTTCGTTCTTAGGATGCATTTGATTTCGAATTTTTGCGTTTAAAAATTAGTAACGATTTAAATAAATTATTTATTACCAATTAACATGTTCTTCATCATAGAAATTTGATTCACTATTAGAATCAAAATTCAGTTTAACGTTATTATGCGTTAAAGCTATAGTAAATTTTCTAAAACTGAGACCTGATTTTTGATGATAACAAACATAACTTTATTTTTTATTAAATTTTTTTAATTTAATAAATTAATTTTTTTATCAACCATAATTATTTTAACCAATCTTAACATGCAAGTGCTTTGCCAATGAAAGTTGTATTACTTTTAATAACAAGGTTTTACACTTACGATATATATAAATATATATATATATATTGTATTAACACTGATTTGATTGTTTTCAGTTGTTTATGCTAAACCTTATATTTAGTTAATCGGGCTTTGTTTAGATCCACCTATTGCTTTTTAGAACTTGTTCAAGTCTGAACCTAGTGAAATAAAACCAACCAATTAAATATGCAATAAACGTATTTTGGATCTTTTATATAATTTTGTTATTTTAATGAAGATGTAATACTGATAATGAAGAAAAATCCGAAAGAAAAAATGAACCCATTGCCCTACAAAATTTTGCTACACGAAAATGGTGAGAAATCCAGTCCTCCACACAACTAAATGTTTCTGACTTTTGTTGTCATTACAGTTTTCTAGTTGGAAAATACTGAAAGCATACGAGAGCTATATATCACTTGATACATACGCTGAAATATGATTTATTGCGTCGACTCTCGTAGAACAAGAGATGTAGATTTTCGCCATCCCTCTTTCTCTAAAACCTGGTGCTTTTTTGCCATCTAGGAACAATGTAGTTTTAAAAGAAAATTTTCGAGCTTCATCTTTTCCTTCTGCATTTTTTTATGGATTAAAGCAAGGTGGAAGGTAAGAAATATTTCTTTACTTTTAGTTTTATTGAAAGAGATGGTGTAAAATATTACAGAAAATTTCATGAGACGCATATTTTATGGTATAATCTTTTGTTTCCGATGAGTAACGGATTTCTTTTCTGTATTACATTAATAAAATTGAAATAGGGTTTATTTTAGAATTGTATTTATTATAGGGAGTCAGAACGACCTGATAAATAGTGTCTTAGGCCTTTGAAAAATAGATCTTGGTTTGAAACCGACAAGTAACGCCGGACTGAAATTCTTTCATGCATGTCAAGTATAGGTATGATAAATCCGTAGACTAGAAAGTCCTTTAGTTGATCTCCATAAGTAAGGATAGGGTAATGAACGTTAGAGATGCATGGGATTGTTTTTTTTTTTTTGTTTGATAGGTCCCGATGGGAATGTAATTCAACAGTCTATTTATATATTTGGTTCGTGGCTCTACTGTTAGTTTCTGCACACTTTGGGATAATTAATGTATGGTCTACAGTTTAACATGGATTTCGAACCACTAATAAACATCCATGCTAGTAAAGGATTCGAATTTGAAACCTGTGATAACAAAAAAGCCAAAGCGCTAATCAATTGACCATGAGGCGTCCTTAACAGACCTGGATAACGCTAAATTTGCTACATATCTATCGTTATCCATAATATAAAAGTCCAAAGAATGGTATAACTATCAACGAAAGTAGTTTCTTTCTTTCAATTAAAGTCATGTAATATTTTTCTCATGTAGAATTTAAAATATTTTAAAGATACAATGCATAATTTGATGGCTTAAAGTATATTTATATATTTACATATTCTAATCATATTTTCGTTCTTAGAATAAATTTAATGTTGAATTTTCGTGTTTAAAATTTTATAATGATTTAAATAGTTTAAATATTTTACTTAACATTAAGAAATAAAATATCGGGTAAAGGTATTTTAACCATTTTGATTCCTCCATATAAATTAGAATAAATATAAATTAATTGATGGGTTTTTAGAATATATATATATATATACCTGTTGAAATAATTCTGTAGTTGCTTATACGTAAATGATATATTTATGATTTCATTTTCTAGTCATCTCATGTTCTTATGAGACCAATTTTTAATATTAATGGGATTGTGATAACAAATTACAAATATGAAATGTTTAAGTTTTAAAAAAATAATTTATAACAAAACTAAATTAAATTAAATCAATGGGTTGTTTTATGCAATTACTTACCTAATTAATTTTTTTGTTTCAACCGAGATGAAAATTGATGATTTTCTCATTAAAATATAGCATTTAAAAGAATGTTATTTGTATTAAAATAATCATATTTTATATAATTTGAGTAAAAACAATTCCAGCAGGAAAAAAAAATATTATAGTCCCATGTAAAAAAAGTCCATGTGAAAAAAAATTTCCCATTCAAAGATATTCCAGATGATTTAACACAATTTTGTTTTGAATAATAATAATTACATTATAGATCGTTAATATATCTATACGAGATATGTGAAAAATTATAATAATTACAATAAAATATAAATTATTATTATTTAATAATAAAAATCTGAATAAAAATGAGAAGTTTAGTTACTTTCAGTCTTTTTTTTAAAATGGCATAGCATATAAGTATTTTGAAATATAATCATCACAGTATAGAAAAATAAAAAATGGTGCAAATGAGCTTTGTTATATATTATAAATATTAGAAACATTAATTATTCTATAGATTTTTCAATTAACAACCTCCATTTTTAAGCTTCGAATAATATCTTTACTAATTAATGATAATGGCATAAGTACTTTACAAATTATCTCTGTATTTGAAATGATATGATTTAAAAATGCATATGGAAAGATAAAGAAAGCAATTTAAGGGATTATTTAAAGCTGTTAAAATGATTCGACAGATAACTGCCTGGATAAATATTTACGTAACAAATTTTGAATGTTATTTATCGATATGTTTCCTTTAGTTCTAGATGTGTTACATATCTGTTTGTGCAAATATTTTGTAACAATATATAGCACATATTTTTTGGAAAGTTGTCATGAAATATTGAGAATTTTAATATAAATTAATCATTAATTGCACAAATATTTAGATACATTTAATCATCATATATACATTGGAGAAATATTCCATTTTATCTAAATTTTGCAGTATTAAAACGTTTTTAAGAATAACTATTTAATTTAAATGAAGTCAATATTGTATTATCAATGAAATCAATCTTGTAATATGTTATTATCAATGAGACCAATCTTGTGTTATCTTCTTATAATCAATGAGATCAACCTTGTGGTATCTTATTATCAAGGAAATCAATCTTGTAATATGTTATTATCAATGAGACCAATCTTGTGTTATCTTCTCATAATCAATGAGACCAACCTTGTGTTAATTTATTATCAATGAGATCTTCCTTGTAATATAATCCTATTATCAATGAGATCAATCTTGTATTATCTTGACGTTATCAACAAGATCACTCTTGTATTATTTTGTTATCATCAATGAGATCATTCTTGTATTATCTTATCATCAATGAGATTCTTCTTGTAATATCTTGTTTAGTATCAATGAGATCAATCCTGTATTATCTTGTTAGTATCAATGAGATCAATCTTATATTATCTTGTTAGTATCAATGAGATCAATCTTGTATTATCTTGTTAGTATCAATGAGATCAATCTTGTATTATCTTGTTAGTATCAATGAGATCAATCTTGTATTATCTTGTTAGTATCAATGAGATCAATCTTGTATTATCTTGTTAGTATCAATGAGATCAATCATATATTTTCTTGTTAGTATCAATGAGATCAATCTTGTATTATCTTGTTAGTATCAATGAGATCAATCTTGTATTATCTTGTTAGTATCAATGAGATCAATCTTGTATTATCTTGTTAGTATCAATGAGATCAATCTTGTATTATCTTGTTAATATCAATGAGATCAATCTTGTATTTTCTTGTTAGTATCAATGAGATCAATCTTGTATTATCTTGTTAGTATCAATGAGATCAATCTTGTATTATCTTGTTAGTATCAATGAGATCAATCTTGTATTATCTTGTTAGTATCAATGAGATCAATCTTGTTAGTATCAATGAGATCAATCTTGTATTATCTTGTTAGTATCAATGAGATCAATCTTATATTTTCTTGTTAGTATCAATGATATTTGTTTTTTACGAAATTTTTTTCCTTGATGTAAAATTTTATAAAAATATAGGTTAAAAAATATTTAAATACACTTTGATTTCATTAGTGTACATTACCTTTCCGTAAATGTGTTTTCCTTTTTCTGACTCTTTCACGACAAAAATAAATTACATTAACTGCAATTAGCTAAAAATTGCTGTTAATTTAATTTATTTATGCTCTTATAATCAAACTTTATACTCTTATAATCAAACTTTATACTCTTATAATCAAACTTTATACTCTTATAATCAAACTTTATACTCTTATAATCAAACTTTATACTCTTATAATCATACTTTAATAATATCGACCTATTGAATTCTCGAAAAATATGGAGTTTGGTTTGAAACTTGATAAGTGATGCTGAAACTAAAGTTTCGTGTCTATTCTAGGATGAACACTATAACTATGCATATGAAATTTGTAATCATAGTTTGGAGGTGGTTTCAGTAGAAGATTGTATCCCCCAAATGCATTCTTGGATGTACACAGCTGGTAACACGTGTTGCTCACCTGGTACAGTTGGTTTCCTGCATAGCTACTGTTTCAATTTCAAATAATATCAGATCAAAATGTCCAGCATAAAAGAAGACGAAAACAGTACACAATCTGTCAAAAAGTTATTTTGTTTCTGAAAAAAAAACGAATTTTAGAAAATGTCCTTTAAAATATATATTTTTTTTTTTTTTCCTTCTAGACCTAACAGACTGAGTTTCCGAACTTCTCTTTAAAAACATTTATCTTCCGGAATTCTGGAAAAAGTTTTCGAAGGTCTGTTGTTTTTTTTTAAAAAAGATCTGAGTCTTGTAGTGGAAGAACGTTGGATAAATCTACGAAAATAATGACAAAAACTTTGAACTGGACGCAATTAAATTTTCAAAATATATTCATATTAATATTCAATCATAAATAAGATTGTAATTCCTTTTAATTAAAAAAAGTCATTTTAATAGAATGATAAATTAAAGTATATTTACATAACCGGCACATGAACACAATACTTCATTTATTAAAATTACTTTCATTATTAATTCTTTCGTTTATTGTAATTCCTTACATTGTTATAATTCCTTCGTTTATTGTAATTCCTTACATTGATATAATTCCTTCGTTTATTGTAATTCCTTACAGTGTTGTAATTCCTTCGTTTATTGTAATTCCTTACATTGTTATAATTCCTTCGCTTATTGTAATTCCTTACACTGTTATAATTCCTTCGTTTATTGTAATTCCTTACATTGTTATAATTCCTTCGTTTATTGTAATTCCTTACATTGTTATAATTCCTTCGTTTATTGTAATTCCTCACATTGTAAAGAATTCCTCACGTTGTAAGGAAGTGTTATAATTCCTTCGTTTATTGTAATTCCTTACATTGTTATAATTCCTTAAATTATTATAATACTTACATTATTATAATTCCTTCATTTATTGTAAATCCTTTCATTGTTATAATTCTTTCAATTATTATAATTCCTTCTTCATTGTAAATCCTTTTATTGTTATAATTCTTTCAATTATTATAATTCATTCATTTATTGTAATTCCTTACATTATAATAATTCCTTACATTCCTATAATTCCTTTTATGCATTATTTATTATAATTCATTCATTTATTGTAATTCCTTACATTATAATAATTCCTTACATTCCTATAATTCCTTTATGTATTATTTATTATAATTCCTTACAGAAATCTACAGAAATGGAAGTGCTTTCATTTAACAGACTTTTATTTTATTATTATTATTTTTAATTCTGCTAAGATATTTATTCACTACGTTAATGAACGTCATGTGTTTCAATATTAAATATATCAATTTAAAATTACCATCTATAGTATATTTATCTACTCTGTTTTAATATTTAATCGAAAACTTATATTCTGTAATATTTATATTTCGTAAATTATTATTTGTCTTTTTTTATTTTCGAAAATCTATTCATTTATTTTTCGAACTAGTATTTATTTCAATTATAGGAAATTTAATTAAATAGAAAAAATAAATTTATTAATTACATTTAAATTCTTTAAAGAATATTTGTAATAGTATTAAAATCGCTGAAATATATATAAAAAAATGATTAATTACATTAAACAAATAATTTTGTATTACAAACCTAAAGGTTTGCAAAATGTTTTCTGAAGCCTTTATTCATTATCATTTTCGATACTATCTCATTTATCGAAGTCATTTAGTGCATTTTGCAGTGTTTAGAATCTTCAGGTAAATATATATTCTCGGAAACAAATAACATCTTTTAAATTTGGTCTTTATTATATACGAAGTAAATTTAATTTAAGAAGTTACTTAATTCAACTCTAATTATGAGCAAAAAATTTTCATGTAGGAAATTGATATTTTATTAGTTTCTACGTGCTGAACATATCTTAATTATCCATAGTTTAAAATCCTTACAAATCAAAATGGGTAATTTATACTAATAAGTAATTATATTTTGAATAAATTTTCTTCACATTATTAATTTCTAATTCTTCATTCACTGCGTACTCAATTAACTGAAGTTAAATTATTAAAGGCAGAAACATAAAAATGATTAGTTGAAAGTGATTTCCTTAAAGGTAATAATAAAATACTTTTACTCCCATCTTAAAACAAAATATTTTTTTTTTAAGATATATAATAAATAGTCAAATTTTAGAAAAGCTCTTTTAAAAGTACTTATATTTTTAAAGTACTTGTACTAAATATTTTATTGTTTTCTACGTGCTGAACATATATTAATTATCCATAGCTCAAAATCCTTTACAGTTTAAAATGTGTACTTTTTTATTAATAAGTAACTAAACAATAGAATTTATTGGAATTTTCTTTACATTATTAATTTCTAACTATTCATTCACTGCAGACTCAATTAACTACAGTTAGTATAGTTAATTTATTAAAGGAAGAAACATAAAAAGGATTAGTTAAAAGCGACTCCCTTAAAGGCAATAATAAAATAATTTACTAAACTCTTAAAAAACAAAATCTATTTCATTTATATAACAAAAAACCCAAATTTTAGAAAGACTCTTTGAAATTTAATTCTAAATCTAATTAATCTTCAACATTTTCTTCATATAATTAATTTATAGCCATTCATTCACTGCATATTCAATTAACTCCAGATAAATACATAATTTAATAAAGGAAAAAACCATATATTGATTAGTTAAAAGTGAGTACCTTTAAAGCTTTTTAAGGTATATAATAAAAGCCAAATTTTAGAAAAGCTCTTTGAAAGCACTTGTACTTAATATTTTTATTAGTTTTAATGTGATTACCATATATTAATAATCTATAGCTCAAAAATCCTTTTTGCTATCAAAATGTTTACTTTATATTAATAAGTAATTATGCTTTGGAGAATTTAATACAGATAATCAATTTCTAACTATTCATTCACTGTTTACTCAATTAACTGCAGTTAATATAGTTAATTTATTAAAGGAAGTAACGTAAAAGTGAGTTCTTAAAGGCAATAATAAAATACTTTACTCCAATCTTAAAAAAAAAATCTTTTTAAGATATATAAAATAAAAAGCCAAATTTTTAGAAAGCTCTTTTAAAGTACTTCTTCCCTAAACAAAGTGTTTTTTTTTTTTCTCTTTTCCTTCTGCACTTAAAAGAAGTTCCAACTTCTTTCCAGAAACATTTTATTCTCCTGGTATTCCGGAAAGTCTTTTAGCCTTTGAACGTCTTGCCTACGTTCTTTCGGGCTGACGTTTAGAGTCTGGTGCTGGAAAAATTTACAACTTTGGAAACGTCTACTAAAGCAGCGAAACTCGTCTAAACTTGAAGCGATTAAGCCTTCAATATAGATATATGTGGAAACAGCCGCTGCTTTAAAGACGGCGCTCTAATTAATTCCAATATTTGACTTTGCCCCTAAGTGCAGCAACGGTATGGTGTTATCCGTGCCCAGAGATAATGAAAAGGGGACTTCGAAAACCGAATTTTGTCACGAATCAGTTTGCCGAAGACCTTTCGGTATTGGTCATAAAATTAATTACCCGCCCGATACAGTCTCGGAGAAAACTTACTTTCTTAAAAGTTCTCATCCATATCTAAATTTTCGTTGTTTTTTCTTCGACATACTGTTTTTATAACTTGATTTAGAGTGTTACTTGTTTTTATGGTTTATCAAGTGCGTTTGCTTAGACGAAGATTTGCTTTTTAAATGCTTCGATTCTTTTATTATTTTCAAGAAAATGTTTGCCGTTTTTGTGTCATTTTATAACGAAGAAAGAGTTTTTGTGTCCTTTTATTTCGAAGAAGAGTTTTCGTTTCTTTTTTTAAGTCTTTTATAACTTTTCTAATCGTTTTTAATCTTTAAAAACAATATTCTCCAAACTTTATATGGGACTTCTATATGATGGCTTTTGAATAACTTTTTTTTTTTTATAGATAATAGGTATATTTTGTGATACGTGGAAGATTCTGGATGAGATAATTATTTATGAAGTTTTGAGAATCTCCAGCACAGTTTGTTAGCTGCCAATTTTATATTGCACAAAGCAGAATTTTGGTCTAAAATTAGTATTAATTTTGAAAGAAATAGCTCGTGATGTTTCGAAAAGAAACAAATAAGAAATACAAGTATACTCTATATAATCTGTTAAGGAGTTACAAGAAAAAAATATTCAAACTTATCTGGCAAAGATACCATCTTCCTTGAAAACGAGTATTTCTTTTTCCTTTGAATATGCAAAAAAAGTTTTCCCCCATTTAATTAACTGATAATTTTTACAATAAGTTTTATGTTAAAATATTATTTTGGTCTGAGAAATGTATTTGGTTTGAAAGAAAATGCCAATTATACATTGTACTCAGCAGAGATTAAAATATTATCAGATTTGTAATTTAAATCGAAAAAGTTTGTTAACTATGCTTTAGAAATGATATATGTCCAAAATATGCTAGAAATAAAAAAAAATCAGATAACGTAGTAATAATAAACTTTAAGTCACATAAATTATTCACAAAGAGCAATTTTTCCTAGCACGATCACTATTTTTTATGAATTACGTGGACACTCATTATAACCACTTTTTCAATTGAAAATTTAAAGTTACCCTATCAGTGTTAAGTACTCAGTTATCTCTCTATCTCTTGCTAGCGAATTGATGGCCCAGTGGCTAGCTCTCTGGCCTTTGGTACTACAAGTTGCAATCCTGGCGGGGGCATGGATGTTTGTTAATGGTTCGAAACTTAACCAGTTAAAATTGTAGGTCCCGTTCTGTTTAGCCCTAGTGTGCACAAAATGACCGTAGAGCAACTCCGATTAATAAAAAAAATGATGAAACGTAGTATATTCAAATTTATTTACGTTGAGTAACAACAGATGCATATAAGGTAATATTTATTCTGTACATTTATCAAAATAGCAGCTTTTTGCAAATTTTTATATCATATTGGCATTTTAATTAGATATGCGAATTTAACATATATTGATACATATCTGAATGCATAAGATTAATACCAATGCGAAATACATTTTTTCTGCAGATTCATTTTAATTAATATTTTTATTACATATTCGCTTCAACTACAAATGCTATCTTAACAAATAATAATTAATCACACAATTAAAGTTCAATACTCTTTGTGTGATTCATTTATTCGTTATTAGTGTTTATACTTTTATAATTGTTAATACATTTACATGAAAGCAAATGACGAAAATTACCTCACAATAATACTATATTTATTATTCACGTTGTATTGTATGTATATTTATTTATTGTTCAGTATACAATAGTACAAACGCATAAAAATTTCTTCATTTGATAATCAATCATTTTTTTTTTTTTGTAACTGGCATTGTTCTGTTAGTGTTTAAAATCGTGCTTCAGGAGAGTTAGTAGGGCAGTCCGTCCATCAAATGGAAGCCGTGAAAATTGCTCTCCGATTAGGCAGTGCAGCAGTGGGCAGGCATTATTCGGGGCTACTTCGTGACGCAGACACATTGTGACCACAGATCTGGCGAGAAACTGTTGTGAGTTAATGCGGTGTTAAATGAAGAGCCCACTGCACACTGATTATGCCAGATTCAGGGGTTTACATTCCATCAGCGGATCCGCCGAGGCATGAAAGTGATATGCTTCAAGTTCCATGATGGTTTCAAACAACCGGGATCTGCCCGGGAACAGACGCTTGTCGTGCTATAGCTGAGATATCTTAGGCGTGTGGTATCGTGTTTGTTTAAAGGTTCAGGATTACGATAAGTAAAAGATATAGAGTATACAAATGTATCAAAACGTATTATTATTTCTCAAAATATTACTTTGTGTCCTTGTATGAAGTTTCGAAATAAAAAATAATGATATAGAGGGTGTTTAAAGGTTCAGAATTTCAATAGTAAAGATTACGTTCGATACAAATGTATCAAACGCATTATTAATTCTTAAAATAATACTTTGTGTTTAAATATGAAGTTTCGAAATAAAAATAAAAGATTCCGAATTAAATATATTATAAGTATACATTTCTTATTTAAAATTTTTTATAAGTATAATTTTTAATCGGTGTTTTTCTCAATATATGTAGCTGTTTATAGTTTTTATTGAAATTGTTGTCAATATTCTGCTCGAGAAAATACATTATGAATTTTAGTAACTAAAATATTGGAGTTGCTTCAGATGGAGATGATTTGATAATATGATTTGCTTTTGCTGAAATGAATTTAGTGTGTTTCAAAATACAAAGTTCTGGAATTTTGGGATTGTAATATAAATAACAGTAAACAGGCAATAGTGAATTAATCATATATATTGAATTATATCAAATTTAAAAATTGGTTCAGATTAATAGCAAAGCAGAATAATTTTTTTCCGTAGATTCAATAAAATTAATATGTTTATCACTTCTTCACTTCAATTTCAAATGTTTTTACAAGTAATAATTAAAAGAATCATAAAATCAAAGTTCATTTGTGTAATTTTTATTTACATGTTATTAATGTTTATACCTTCATAATTCTTAATATATTTGCGTCAAAAACCAAATGATGAAAATTAGCCTACAATTGTAACTATATTTATTCTTCTGTAGCAAGTTGCATTGTATTTATATTTCTTCTTCAATAGCATGTTGTATTGAATCTATATTTATTTTCAGTAGCATGTTGTATGGTATCTATATTTATTCTTTCATTATACAACAGTACAAATTCATAAAAATGCTTCCGTTTAGCAATCAATCAATTATTCTTATATAAATTGTTATATTTATTCTTCAGCATAAAAGTGTTGTACGTAATATGCATGTTGTTGTTGTATGTATGTTGAATGTAGTATGTAGTATGTTGTATTGTATCTATATTTATTCTTCAGTATACAACAGTACAAACTCATAAAAATACTTCCATTTAGCAATCAATCAATTATTTTTAAATAAATGGATATATTTATTCTCAATATCATGTTTTATTGTATCTATATTTATTCTTCAGTAAACAAAATACAAACTCATAAAAATACTTCCATTTGACAATCAATCTATTATTTTTATATATAACAGGCTATATTTATGCTTCAGTAGCATGTTGTATTGTATCTATTTTTATTATTCAGTACCATGTTGTATTGTATCTATATTTATTCTTCAGTATACAATAGTACAAACTCATAAAAAATGCTTTAACAATCAATCTTTTTTTTATATAAATAGGTATATTTATTTTTCAGTAGCATATTGCATTGTATCTATATTTATTCTTCAGTATACAATAGTACAAACTCAAACAAATATTTTTATTGGACAATAAATCATTTTTTGTATACAACTGGCATAGTTCTTTTAGTGTTTAAAATTGTGCTCAGGAGAGTTAGTGGACAGTGGACTCATCCATCAAATGGGAATCTTGAAAATTGCCCTCCGATTAAGCAGGGCAGCAGTGGCAAGGGGCATTATTCGGGGCCAGTTCGTGACGCAGACACATTGACCACAGACCTGGCGTGAAACCGTTGTGAGTTAATGTGGTGTTAAATGAAGAGCCCACTGCACACTGATTAAGCCAGATTCAGGGGGTTTACATTCCATCAGCGGATCCGTCGGGGCATGAAAATGATATGCTTCCAAGTTCCACGGTGGCTTCAAACAACTGGGATTTGCCCGGGAACAGATGCTTATCATGCTACAGCTGAGATATCTTAGGCGTACGGTAACGAGGGTGTTTAAAGGTTCAGAATTACAATAAGTAAATATATGGAGTACAAATATATGAAACGTATAATTATATTTCAAAATGTTGCTTTGTGTATGACGTTTCAAATTAAAAATAACGATTCCAGAATTATATAAGTATACATTTTTTATTTTAAATTTTTTATAAGTATAATTTTTTAATGGGTGTTTTTCTGAACATTTGTAACTGTTTATAGCTTTTATTGAAATTGTTGTCATTATTCTGTTCGAGAAAATACATTAATTATGAATTTTAGTAACTAAAATATTGATATTGCTACAGATGGAGACCATTTTGATAATATAGTTTGTGTTGCTGAAATGAATTTAATCTGTTTCAAAATACAAAAGTTCTGGAATTTTGGGATTATAATATAAGTAACAGTAAAACTTCGGCAACAGTGAATTAACCATATATATTGAAATCCATATATAATTTAAAAATTGGTTAAGATTAATAGCAACGCAGAATAAATTTTTTCTGTAGATTCAATTTAATCAATATGTTTATCACGTATTCACATCAATTACCAATGATATTTTAACAAATAATAATTAAAAAATCATACAGTTAAAGTTCGGTACTCTTTTTGTGTGATTCTTTTACTCCTTATCAATGCTTATACCTTCATAATTTTAATATATTTGCATCAAACCAAATTATGAAAATTACCAAACTATTGTAACTATTTATTGTATGTATATATATTTATATAGTGTAGAAACTGTGCTGTATTTATTGTATACAATAGTACAAACTCATAAAAACACTTCCATTTGAAAATCAATCAATTTTTTACATACAACTGACAAAGTCCTTTTTTAGAGTTTAAAAATCGTGCTTCAGGAGAGTTAGTAGGCAGTCCGTCCATCAAATGGGAACCGTGAAAATTGCCCTCCGATTAGGCAGTGCAGCAGTGGGCAAAGGCATTATTCGGGGCCAGTTCGTGACGCAGACACATTGTGACCACAGATCTGGCGAGAAACTGTTGTGAGTTAATGCGGTGTTAAATGAAGAGCCCACTGAACACTGATTATGCCAGATTCAGGGGGTTTACATTCCATCAACGGATCCGCCGGGGCATGAAAATGATATGCTTCAAGTTCCTTCAAACAACCGGGATCTGCCCGGGAACAGACGCTTATCGTGCTATAGCTGAGATATCTTAGGCGTGTGGTATCGAGGGTGTTTAAAGGCTCAGGATTACAATAAGTAAAGATATGGAATACAAATGTATCAAACATATTATTGTTTCACAAATTATTAATTTGCATTCTGTATGAAATTTCGAAATAAAATAATAATTTGGGGATTATAATATTTTATAAATTAAAAATAAATTGACTTATAATTTGTGATTAAAAGTCAATTTACTGTAACCTCACTTATAATACTGCATTTAATTAAAAAAAAATGATAGCTAAATCTAATTATTTTCCAGTGAAATATATATATTTCTGCCATAAGAATTAATCAAAAATTTTATATGCTTTCTTTTTACCACCGAGTAGATTGTCCTGTTTTATAGTTATATATTTTCTATATCGTCGAGTAGATTGTTCCTGTTTTATAAATGCTATGCAATAAGATTTGCACATCTTCATTCAATTTATTTTAACTTCATTTATAATGCTGCATTTATTTAAAAAAAGCTATAGCTAAATCTAATTATTTTGCAGTGAAATATGTATATTTCTAATTTGATACAAATAATGTTACTGAGCTGAGCATATACTTTACAACAATGTTTGAAAAGAAGCTGCAAAAAAAAAAAAAAATTTCACTGAAATAAAAACATTTTGCATATTCATATTTTTACTACAACGCTGGAAAACAGACACTGCAATTACATTGCACATAAGAAATCGGCTTAAAAATTGCACGAGTCAAAAAATATAAAAACGTGTATAAAAGAAAACACATAGAGACATATTATAAACAATTCATAGAAAAAGAAATGTAAGAGGAAAACACGCCGAACATCGTCACATAATTCCAAAGTTTAGTTTTTGCCCACTTAAAATTATTGCGATTGCATTATTGCAATTTATTTTGATTACATTTATAATGCTGTATTTAATTAAAAAGTGACAGCTAAATCTAATTATTTTCCACTGAAATATATATATTTCTGCTAAAAGACCAAATTTAAAATTTTATTTGCTTTCTTTTTATCATCGATTAGATTGGTCCTGTTTTATAAATTCTATGCAATAAAATTTGCACTGCTTCATTCAACTTATTTTAACTTTATTTATAATGCTGAATTCAAATAAAAAAAGGTATAGTTAAATCTAATCATTTTCCTGTGAAATACGTATATTTCTGCTAAAACACTAAATCAAAAGTTTTATATACTTTTTTATCATCCATAAGATAGATATACTTTTTTAAAATGCTATGCAATAAAATTTACCCTGTTTCATTCAATTTATTTTAAATTCTTTTATATCACAGCATTTAATTAAAAAAGTGATAGCTAAATCTAATTATTTTAGAGCGAAATATATGTATTTCTGCAAAAAGTCTAAATAAAAAAGGCATATGCTTTCTTTGTCATAGAGTAGATTGGTCTGTTTCATAACTGCGTGCTTTCTTTATTCTAGAGTAGATTGTGCTGCTTTATAAATGCTATGCAATAAAATTTGCAATGTTTCATTCAATTTATTTTAACTTCATTTATAAATCTGCATTTAATTCAAAAAAAGTGATAGCTACATCTAATTATTTTGCAGTGAAATATGTATATTTATGATTTGATGCAAATAGTGTTACTGAAGCTGAGGACATACCTTTACAACAATGCTTGAAAATAAATGCTTAAATATAAATTCTTTTGTTTTACTGAAAAACAAAACATTTTGCGTATTCATATTTTACTACAATGCTAGAAAACAGACACTGCAATTAAATTGCACATAAGAAATCAGCTTAAAATTGCACATGTCAAAAAACATAAAACGCGTACAAAACAAAACATATACAGACACATTATAAACAATTCATAGAAAAAGAAATACAAGGAGAAAAACGCCAAACATCGTCACATAATTCCAAAGTTTAGTTTTTGCCCACATAAAATATATAGTCTTTCCTTTTGACAAACACAAAGAACAAAAGTATTCTTTTTATTCTTTTTTGTGCATTCAGTTCTTCCCCCTTCTTCTCTCATGTCATTTTGTTTGACGTAAAGTAAAGTTTCCGAAATGTGATTTTTACAAATGGATTTCAGCTGGATAAAAACGACGCACTATGAACAAAGGGACAACCTTTTACATATATATTGATAACCCTATTCCTCGGGCCTGGCGTTCCTGGGTTTAAGAAATCTTACGGAGATTTAGAGCGAATTGGAAGATTTTTAAAGGGCTTGCAGTTTTATGTAGCTTGAAAAGTTCGTCATTTCAATGCATGGAGCGCAAAAATAAACCTCTCTGAACTTTATCTGGAATTGGATATCGATTGAGCAGGACGTAACGTTTCATTCATCTCTTTTTTAGATCGGGTAAAGACAAGTCAAATTTGATTCAGATCGGAAGATTTACGCCCCTCCATGGAAAAAAAGAACTACTATTTGGGGAATGTAGGGCGGAATTAGAGGGAAATCGGAAAAGTTTATTCTGTCTTTGGGCAAACTCTTTCTGGATGTGAAATAATAAAGCAAAAAGTTTGATTCGTTGTTGAAGGAAAACAGCGAGAATTTTCTCCTACAGGATTCAATTAAAAATACAAGCAATTGATATTTTTACGATACATTGGATTATACTGTATTTATTGTTTGAAACATTGTATTGTTTGAAATTACAAGTTATTGATGTATTGACGCCAAAGTTATTGAAAAAGCTTGAAAAAGACATTGCCTAGATATATAGAATAAACTTATCGATTTTTCCACTTACATCACCTAAAATTATCAAATATGAGTTCTTATTTAAACTGAAAAAGACGATGTTAAACAAGATTGAATCATGAAAGTTTAACATGTGAAAAAAAAAAACGAAATTCTTGACGAACATGGTTTACTCTTATTCCGGATATATAAAATAAAAAGAAAACATAATTTTTGTTAAAGTTACGATTTTTGATCCGAAGAGTCTATATAAAAGTGCAAATTATTAATGCATTTTTTGACGGTAATTAAAACAGCCTAGATATATATTAAAAGGTACTAGTTTTAAATAACTACTGAATATATATATATACATATATATGTGGGAGTCTGATAAGAGCCTGTGACTAGCGCTTGATGCCACAGGATATTTGGTTTGGAATCCACTCTAAACCATAGGTCCCTATCTAATGGGATTGTTGGGTTGACAACCCTATCTATTAAAACCAAAACATCTCCTGTTTCGAATCCTGCCAGTAGGCAGACGGCCATAGTCCAACATGGCTGTAATGTCAGGAAGTTTAGCTATATATATATATATATACAAGAACACAACACATAGACACAAAATTCGAAGTACAACTGTCAAGAAGTGAATTGGAAACAATATCGAAACGTTTATTAATATCGTTTTGTTCGTTAAACGCGCGTTGTATAGAATCATTATAGAATTTGTGATGAAAAATCTCTGGTGGGGCTTACATTCAGACTCTCTCAAAAAAAAAAAAAAAAAGAAATCAAGCCTATATATATATATATATATAACGTTTAATTTTCGTTTTTCTCCCTTTTTTTTGTCTTCTGTGCGGTTCATTTATTTTTAATAAATTAATTACGTGCCAGATTAAGATTCATGTAGAACGAAAGCTGCTATGTCATTGCTATACAAACTTATTTCGTTTTCAAAAAAAGTGCTATGCTAATATTGATCTTTGATTGATTTTGCACTATATGTTGTTTGTAGATCTTGTTTAGATCTGTTGTACTAGATCTTGTTTTTGCACTATATGTTAGAGTGAGAGAACGAACTCATTACATATGTTTCTGACTTGGGTCCAGACATTCTAATGAGCAGAAATAACGTTAGTTATTCTATCTAAATGGAACATATTACTTGAAAAGCATTTCCTCAATTTTTAAATAATTTTTTTTAATTTTATACATATTTTGGGAGGGGGTGTATAAGTAATATCTTTTGGTTTTCATTGATTTCTTCTACAATTTGCTCCATACATTACATAGAGATATTTCTTCATAAATATTTGTATTGTTTTCAATTCATTCCTTTTACCAAGTGATCTTTATATATACATATGAAAAAGCTTAAAAGGGATGAAATAGATTCTGAAGATACCTAAACCCTCCTTTTATCTGCTCATTTTATTAATTTCCTTTTATATAAAAGTTTTCCGTTGCAACCTCCAGTCTTAAGAATTTGAAATTAAGTCATTAAATGATATCCGCTCTTTAAATATTCTGAAATGCTTCCCATGGAGAGCCGATCTCTCAATGGGAAACTTAATGAGATCGATCCAAATTCGCTTTCCGAGGCACTCTCACAAGAATAAAGGAAGCTTAATAGGAAATGTTACATGTATGTATGTTTTGTGAGAAGAGAGTATGTGATTCGAGACTTTTGCATGTAACGATTAGGGTGAAAGTTTTCGTTAAAATGTGTTTCACTTTCAGTTTCCAAAAGCAAATATTTAACAATTTCTTTATTTCTGAACTCATCAATTGCATTAGGTTGCATAGACCACAACTATCTCCAACAAATGCCCATTTTATTTGTAAAAACATTACTGGTAAAATTTAAAAAAAAAAAAAAAAGATTTTCAGACTTTGATGTACTATTAAAAGAGGGAAAAGGATCTGGCTATAGTTTGATAAAAAAAAAGTAAATATTAAAATGTTTTGAAAATATTTATTCAATATTTTCTGTATCATAGCAAATAAAAAATTCTGCATTTAAATTCCATACAATATAGGGCAGGAAAAAAATGTTAAACTAAAAATATTACTGAAGAATAGAAGTTATTAAAAATAAGCAATTTATTGCTTTAAAATGAAGTATTTGTTGAAAATATCGAAAATTGGTGCTTTATTATATGAAAACTTGCATTACGTTTTCTGAAACAAATTCTGTAAATCTTTCATTAAAAAGTTGGTGAAAACGGGTGTACATGCATTATTCTTTCATTTAACCTTTCTTGATGAAATCAGGTGAACTATTTAAATATTATTTGTTATATTTAATGTATACGTGTTCTAGAATTTAAAATTACATATATTGAATCCGTTACATTTTTTTGTTTAAAATTAATAATGATATCTTAAAATACAGAGTAGTAAAATAAATTAATTAGAAAACTTTTATTAGCAAGCAATTTAAACTTTAAAAATTACTGATAAGATACTCCTTCTTATACATAATATTTACAAAATAATTGTTTTACATTTTTATATATATTTGAATTTTTTATAACACTGAGTCCGATGTTCCGTTCGATGAGATATAAAAGTTAAGCTATAATTGTATCATCAATAAGTTTCTTTTAGGACAAGAACTGTGCACGTAAACGAATCGCAGTCATATAAAAAAGCAGGTCCAGGAATGTCTCCTATATGTGTTAGATGACATAACAAGGAATGGGGCAGGAAGGTTGATCATAAGAACATGGGGCCGCTAGATATAGTATATGACGATACAAATTAGAATGTCCGAGTCTCACATTAGCCACAGCTGCATTTTGACGTCTGCACCAAGTGGTTATGTAAGAGAGTTCTTTCTAGACAGCTATCATCACGGGTATGTATGAAAGGTACTTTTTTAAAGTACTTTAAGAAAGGTACTTTCATATAGTATGTGCATACGTGTTTTGTCCATTTATTTTATGTGTGCTTGTATTCCTGATGGAAAACTCTTTTTGTTTTATAACATTTATTGGAATAATGATTCACTGTAGGTGTTCTTTGGGATTATGTACACAATCATAACCATTGGGCCCCTAAAAATTTTAATTAATCAAAATATATCATTTATGAATGATAACGGCAGGCTGTGTTTCCAAGTGGTCACCCTCCCAAGTACTAACCCTGCCCGGTGATGCTAATTATCTGTTGGATTAATTACTTGGTGTCTTTTGTTGTCGCCAAACGGACATGGGGGGGGGGAGATATAGCGTACCATTTCGGGATGCAATAGCTGCAATTTCTTGGAGATCTGCCTATAAACGACATGCATTTGTATTTCATTTTCGTTGCTGTTGAGCAGGTTGTTTTTGTTTATAGACATAGCTTAATAAATTCCATATTCACTTTTTGTATTGAATTTGCATTTCATACATCTTCCCTTTACCCAGGATTATGTAGTCCCTACCAGGTGTGAGGTGGAAAATAATAAGAAAAAAAAAGAAATTTACAGAATAAGAATTTACAGAAATACAAGAGTACAATGGATTATAATACAGAAAATAAATAAATACGCTATGGTAACTAACATAACAATAACTAAGTAACTTGCATAAGCATAAGTGAAACAAGAAGTTGGAAAACAATGTAGAAGCAACAAACGATGGTGATAAATCTGTAAAAAAAAGTATGGTATGAATTCAATATGTTCATTATACTATTACGTTAGGAAAATGCTGTATGATTTCCGACTGTATGATTCCTAGCTGTAAATATGTAGCCTTCCTTGAATTTTGTAAACCTTGTGTTGAGACACTGTTATCGACATATATGTCTATAAATTTATTAAAATTAATTATCTAAGTTAATTAATAAATTATAAGTTGTTGTTCGAATGCAGTTGACAGTTAATCTTTATACCATAAGCAAGGGCTGCCCCGCTGTTACACATTTAGCACTACTCAGGAGGCACGTGTAACTTGAAGATATGCTACGGATGCGAGTAACACTATCCCCTACCCGAGTAACACTACCACTACTCTACTATCATATAAGACCGGAACCTACGGTTTAAAATGGATTCCGAAACCACTACAAACATCCATGGTACCAACGGGACGCGAACCTGAAATCTGTGGTACCGAGCGCCAGAGAGAAAGCCACTCGGCCATAAGGCCCTTAATAAATTTTCTAAATAATTATCTATGCCAATTACTATTCTAATTAAATTTATTAAAATATCGTGAATAAATTAATCTGTAATCGTAAATTATTCCGTTCTCATATATCTAAGCGTAAATGTAAGAACCAGACAAATGTTTAGTAGTGCATTCTGACATTACATGGTGTCCTTGCAGTTCCAGAGTCATCATTTATTGATTACAAACCACTTTCACGGTACACAATCACATTTCATACGACTTGGGAATATAAAACTCTTCCATAATCCACGGCATTCAATTAGCCAGGAGTGTGCACACTTAAAAGCATTTGCAAGCGGAGAAACTTACTTAAAGATCTGGGTCAACAATCCGATTAGAGGATTCCCTCGCCACTACTGCCGAGGTTTGAAACAAAGATGTATAGATTATGCTTGTTTTGTTAATAAAGTTAAGCACCGTGAAAGTCTTTTAGCTTGTTTAGTTGGAAAAATAAACACCTTAAAGGATGGATTGTCGAATAATTATTGGTGGATGTAATGAATACTTATAATGACATTGCTTGTAAATAAATGCGTAATTGTTTAATTTTAATTGGTTGTAGTTCTTGTAATTTTGGCAATATCTAAGATGCTTGTATTAGCTATGTTTCTTTTTATTAAGGTATTAATTATAATTCTTATATTCATGATGTTAATTTGAAACCTTTTATTCATGATATTAATTTGAAGCCACGCATTCATGATATTAGTTACAGTACTTATATTCATTGAATTAATTATATTTCTTGGATTTATTGTATTTGTTATAGTATTCGTATTCATTAGTTATAGTACATATATTCATTGAATTATTTATAGTACTTTTTTATTCATTGAAGTTATATTTATTGGATTCATTGTATTGGTTACAGTATTTGTATTCATGATACTAGTTATAATATTCGCATTCATGATATCAGTTATAATATTCTTATTCATGGTATTATTTATATTTCTTGAATTTAGGGTATTTGTTACATTATTTATGGTTACTTGTATTCGTGATATCTATAGCCCTCGTTTTAATGTTATTATTATATTATTAAAATTAATTAAAATAAAATAATTATCTAAGTCAATTACTAATCTAATTAAAATTTTCAAATTATCACGAATAAATTATTCTGTTCTCCATCTAAGCGTAAATATAAGAACCAGACAAATGTTTAGTGCATTCTGATGGTCCGTTTAGTACATAGTGTCGTTGCAGTTCTAGAGTCATCATTTATTGATTACAAACCACTTTCACGGTACATAATCACATTTCATACGACTTGGGAATATAAAACTCTTCCATAATCCACGGCATTCAATTAGCCAGGAGTGTGCACACTTAAAAGCATTTGCAAGCGGAGAAACTTACTTAAAGATCTGGGTCAACAATCCGATTAGAGGATTCCCTCGCCACTGCTGCTGAGGTTTGAAACAAAGATGTATAGATTATGCTTGTTTTGTTAATAAAGTTAAGCACCGTGAAAGTCTTTTAGCTTATTTAGTTTGAAAAATAAACACACTAAAGGATGGATTGTTGAATAATTATTGTTGAATGTAATGAATACTAATAACGATATTGTTTGTAAATAAATGCGTAATTGTTTAATTTTAATTGGTTGTAGTTCTTGTATTTGTGATACTTGTATTCAAAGTAGGAGCTATGTTTCTTTTATTAAGGTATTAGTTGTTATTATTTTATTCACGATATTAATTTGAAACCTCGTATTTGTGTTATTAATTTAAAACCTCGTATTTGTGTTATTAATTTAAAACTTCGTATTCATGATATTAATTATAGTACTTGTATTCCTTGCATTAGTTATATTTCTTTGGTTCATTGCATTAGTTATAGTAAAAAGACAAGTATTTATGATATTACTTATAGTACTTGTATTTGCATTAGATATTTGTTCATTGCATTATTATAGTAAAAAGACAAGTATTTATGATATTACTTATAGTACTTGTATTTGTGATATTTGTTATAATATGTGTATTCATGATATTTGTTATAGTACTTGCATTCGTGATATTTATTATAATACTTGTTTTCGTAATATTTATAGTACACGTATTCATATATTCATGGTACATGTATTCATGTATATTCATATGTATTCATATTATATATGTTTTCATGATATTAGTTACAGTTCTGGTATTCAATGGTATTAATATTTCCTGTATTCATAATATTAGCTATAATACTTGTAACGATGGTATTAATTATATAATTTTGATTCTTGGTATTGGTTATAGTACTCATATTCATGATATTTGTTATACTTCTTGGATTAATATATAATTTACAACCAGTTATAGAACTTACATTTAGTGAATAAGTTATATTTCTTGGATTAATTGCATTACAGTAACCATATTCATGGTATTTTTTATAATACTCATATTCATGGTATTTGCTATACTTCTTGGATTATAATATAAATTGCAACAGATGTAAAATTATCCAATTAATGAACATTATAGAAGAAAATTATTATTTAGTTATTCCAAGAAACAATTTTCCCTGAAAGACAACTTGAATTCTCTGCACCACTTCTAACAAAATTATTTCGTTGTTCGTAGTATGAAAGCCATCACAATATTTTGTATCCCATGTTACACTTTTTTCACAGGTTTATCACCATTATGTATTTCTTCTTTTATATACTTATTGTTTCACTTATGCTTATATTAGTTACCTAACGCTATAGCTTGTATTTAAATTCATTGTATGTTCTGTATTTAAATTCATTGTATTCATGTATTTCTTAATTGTTAATTTTTTATATTTTTGATTTATTATTTTAACATTTCACCCTAAACCTTTTAGAGTAAATAGTACACAACTCTGCATGTAAGGCTGAGGTGTGGGGTTAAGTAAAGTACTTGAATTCATGTTATTGATTATATTTCTTTTTTTTTTTTTTTTTTTCATGATATTAGTTATACTTTTTGTATTCATAGTATTAGTTATATTTCTTTTAATCATGATATTAGTTATAGTATTTGTATTCCTAATATTAGTTATATTTCTTGGATACATTGTATTAGAATACTTTCATTAAGGGCTTCCGCTTAAGGGCCTTTCGCTATTTTACTTTAAAAATATAGTTATTAATTTTTTGAAAGATTTTCTAATTTTCATGAGAGATTAAAAATGATCAAGTTTTATTTAAACAGGAAGATAACTTTTTAAAATTAGAAAAATATTGTATTTAATACTTAATTTATTTCATTTCTCTGATTATATTGTTTGTCAATAATGTGCTATCTTCGATAAAGGGTTTCTGTCTAAGTAATAACCTTTTAGATAATTTTTGATTTACTTCTTAATATTTTTTAATGTTATTGTTAGAAACATATCTTATGATAAGAGTAGAGATCTTATGATCACCTAAATTCATAGATTTTTTTTTCATTTTTTTTTTTTCATATTTCAAATTATTTAGGGTGAATTTTTCATAAATAAAAATATCTAAAATTTATTTTATTTATTTGTATTAATAGTTTAGTCTCTAATAGTGAAAATATCAACTAATAATAATAATAATAATGATACACTCTATGAACGACATTCTAAAAATTATCTAAAAATTAAAAAAATATATATTTCTTGAATAGTATAAAAATAACTACCGATCCAAAATGGTGGTCAATGATTGAAAATACGGAGCTCCAGAACATTGTAAATGAACACCGACATAGTTTGTAAAAAGTTTGAATTTTAGATGTAGCTTCAAATCAAATATGATTTCGTTTTTCTCTAAACATATCGTATAAAACCTCGTATAAAGTTCACTTTATATCCCGTAGCACTAGAATACAATATTTAACTTCAACTTTACTTTAGATGTGTAGCAGCAATGCATTTTTCTTATGCCGCTGTCAATGAAAAACTTATCGTGTTTTGCCAATTTAGCCACTAAGTTCTAGTATCATTTCAATAATCAAATTCCCTCTTGTAAACATATAATTTTAGTACATATTATAAACAAAAAGCCATCGTTTTAAAGAATTCGTACAAATAAGTTATTGAAAGCAGGTGGCAGTCAATGGTCACTCGATATTTGAAATGGAGCAATACCAAAATTTGATGATGTTGGCAGGAATGGGAAAACATTTATCAGAGATTTAGACACGGTTGGTGTTACAGTTAAAGATTAAACGGCCTTATTTAAAAGAATGCTTTCAATGTTTCCCCATTTTGTACTCCAAAATCAGTTTTTTTTTATTACCTTTAAAGTATGATAGTATTATCGATATCTGGGAAATAAAAAAAAGTGCGAAAGAAAATATAATCGGCTGGGCCTATATACAGGTTACCCATAAAATTTAGAATGTAATGCAAGGCCAAACGTATAACAGCAATCTTAAATAAAGAAAATATACAATTTTCTATTTTTAAAAATCTAGTGGTCGATCTATATTGCCGATCTCCACTATGATCGGTAACCTCCGTTTCATATATATTCAGATAGATATAGATATAATTCTAGTTCCATCTACACTCGAAAGTGATTCAATGTCCTCTGTTAAAGCAATTTGAAGGTCTTGTTCTAATGCAATTCGAAGATCTTGTCCTAATGCAATTCGTGAATCTTGTTTCAATACAATTCAAAGACCTTGTTCTAATTCAACTCGAAGTAATGTTTCTGTCAACACACACAAATGATAATAAGTCTACGTCTATGATGTACATCCCAGTATGATTTTGCGTACTCATTTTTAAGAACATTTATCTGGTGTACCTCTTAGATATGACTCTCCCAGTACCTTATTATTTTGTATAACCGAGAAATATGTTATTGATGTGTAACAGAGATATCAGGCACCATTGATATGTGACTCTTATTGTACTCTAACCTGTCAAATTTGGAGCCCCATAAGTTCGATTTGAATTTTAATAATTGAAATGTAATTATTCTCTGGAGATGTGTGCCGCTTTAAATCGATGCCTTATTTCAACCCTTGAAGTTAAAATTTCATTTTTGAACTAAATTTTATGACATTTATTCTATATGAAATTTTTATTAGTTCTCCAAATAGAATATTGAATATATATATATTTCTTGCTTTAAAATATAACAACTGAAATTTGTAAAATCTACGTAGGATTCATCATTAGAATAATTCATAATAGTAGCTCACTTAATCCATATATTTATTGAAACATTTGGATGGAATATGGTTTATTGAAACATATGGATGGAATATGGTTTATTGAAAGATATGGATGGAATGTGGTTTATTGAAACATATGGATGGAATATGGTTTATTGAAACATATGGATGCAATATGGTTTATTGAAACATATGGATGGAATATGGTTTATTGAAACATATGGAATGCAATATGTTTATTGAAACATATGGATGGAATATGGTTTAGGATATTAATGAATATGGTTTATTGAAACATTTTGGATGGAATGATTTTAAACATTCATGGAATATCTTTTCCATATGGATGGAAATGGTTTATTGAAACTTTATGGAATTTAGTTTATTGAAACATATGGATGGAATATTCCTTATTGCAAACATATTTCTAACATGAATGAAAATTTATGGATGGAATATTTTGATTTTTATGGATAATATGGTTTATTGAAATTTTGGATGGAATAAGAAATATGGATGGAATATGGTTTATTGAAAAAATTTATGGAATAGTTTTTGAAAGATATGGATGGAATATGGTTTTCAAACATTGGAATATTCATAAATTGAAACATATGGATGGAATATTTTATTGAAACATATGGATGGAATATATTTGAATGAAACATATGGAATCCATATGTTTAATATTTTCAAATTAATTGTTTTAATGATTGAATTTCAAATATCTCTTCCATTACAAGACATCTTTAAATTTAATTTTCTTAACTAAATAGAATTTCCTTGAGTGCTACTTTCTAACCTGAAAAAATTTAGGAATTTTGATTTTTTACTTAAGCATCAAATTTTAGGAAAGAAATATTAATTTTAACTTGTAGAAAATTCCTTTTAAAGTGATAATAAGGATATCAATCAGAGTTTTGATCCAAAGTATCAGAAATTTTTATTCAGTCATATTTTCTGTTTTTTAAAGTTGACCAGAAATATTTTCGCTTGTTGTTGAAAAATGTTGATTTTATATTTTATAGCATAGCATTATATTCTCCCCAGAATTACAACAAATATATCTAATTATGTATCTATCTCTCTCTCTCTATATATATAGATATTTAAATAAATAAAAACAGCCAATGTAACATTTTAAATTTCTGGAAAGTCAGTTATGTATCTTACCTAAATCTTAAATTCAGCATTAAAAATACAAATATTGACATCTTGAAATGGCGAGTTTTATTTCATATGTGTGAGGAGAATAAATAATTTTATAAAATTTAGTTATGAACAATTGAATTTAAATCCTATTTGACCAACCTAATATGCAAGAATACAGATGAAGAAGACACATTTAAGAGTAGGTGAATAATTTGTTCATTATACACTTTATTAGTAGAATTTTTTTTTATAATTTGTTTATAATATAGTATAACTATATTATAAACAAATTATAAAAAAAATTCTACTAATAATCTTTCATCTGGTTTAATTTTTTATCTGGTTATAATAAAAATGGAAATTCCATGGCAAAAATTGAAATTACTTTTATACATATTTATGTTACATATTTCTGAAAAATAATGCTCCCATTTTACTTTATTCCAAATAATAAATAATAATTCCAAAGTAAACTGTTTGAGAAACCCCCTTAAAAAGTCCCCTTTTATATAGCTGTAAGGGTCACAATGACAAGCAACCATGCTTTGAAATGCTTACAATTTTCATATCAATTTTTCATATTCTGTCTCTCTCCTGTGTCATGTGAATCCTTCAATGATGTATCGTGAATTGCATGTTGCCTTCATGTAAATTTTTTAATGATGAATCATGAATTGTACGTTACCTTCATGAGAATCTTTCAGTGATAAATTGGGAACATATTGCCTTCATGTGAATGATTCAATGATAAGTCGTGAATAGCATGTTGCCTTCATGTAAGTTGCTAAATTATGAATTGTGAATTGCATGATGCAAGTGAATCCTTCAGTGACGAATCGTGAATTGCATGTTATATACCATTAAATCCTTCAATGAGAAATCATGAATTTTGTGTTAAATACAACCAAATCCTTCATTGATGAATCGTGAATTTTGTGTTACATACAATTTAATTTTTCAATGATGAATCGTGAATTGTATGTTGCCTTCATATGTTGCATACTGCGAAAGGAATCGATAATGTGCTATACGTAGACTATGCAATAATATACATAAATGCATAGCTTAAAACATACATAGCCAATAATTTATATAATTACAAGGCAAATAATATCTGCGGATTTATATCAGTTTCGAATAATTAAATTAAATTTATATAAATCGTTCACAATCCAGCAACATATTATTAAAAAAATAACCGTAACAAAATTGTATAAGAATAATTTGCATTTTTATTATCTTTTCACATTGTCACGAAGAATAATATTCCATAAGTTCCACATTCTATTTAATCATGACCAAATATGGACGCGTGCGATTGTCTTGCATATCAATGAGTTTTAATTGATGCGATATGTGTTTTCAATCAACAACCCTTAAATAAATTACATTGCACCGTGCATACATCATTAGGTTTTGATGTGACCCGTCTAAATCTGTTCCAGTTTATGACTGCATCTCAAAATTTACGACCGATGCCGCTTTTAAACCCGGCGATGTCGCATAATTATGGCTCATGCCGTTTGTCACTTCGATTACACTTATTTCCGCTCCAGATTTACGAGCCATTTGAGACGAAGGTGGAAACTCCGCCTAATATATGCAGTGCAACAGGCTCGCAAGACTTTTCCCCTTTAATTTTATAAGAGATGGGATTTGCTAGGGAAGAAGTTATTTCGAGTTTTGCTTCCTTGAAGGAGGTGAATTGATGGTATCTCAATGTGCTGTATGATGTCTTTGAAGGAAAAGGGAGACATATTTCGTCCTCTTGACATTTAATTAATATCGGATCAGACGTGTGCTGAAACTTAAACGTCAAAGCAGAACTCGTGCTCCCGTGCTGGTGTCAAAAGGAAGATTTATATTGAAAAATAAAATTTTTCGGAAGTGGCACTCGATTCGATTAAAACTTTAAATGTGTAACTTTCTTATTAGTTACGGAAGCGAATTCTCTCTTTGGTTAAGTATAATTTATATGAGCAGTCGGAGTTTGCTGTCAATCTGAATTTTATCAATATGCATTAACTTTCGAGTTTATCGATAATAATACATGGGCATTTTGAAATTGAATTCATCTCTATAATTGAAATAACATAACTGAACTATTAATTATTATTATTTTTAATACATTTGAATGTTTTCTTTTTTGTTGACATAAATATTTTTTTTTGTTTGCATTGTTTCTTACATCAATATATCGCATTCAACATGAATATATATACATATATTCAAAAAAATATGTTCTGTTGATTTCAAATTTGATTCACTCTTTCAAATAAATATCAAGAAAAAAACTATTAGTATAATGTGTGTATTATATCAAAGTTGTTATTGCATGAACTTTTATTAGAACTTTGGCTTGGTTTGTTGCTCTACAGTCTTTTATTGCACACTTTAGGCTAATTAAACAGGGATCTATTGTTTAACGTGGATTCCGAACACTAAAAACATCCATTGCAATAAGGATGCAAACCTGACGCCTGTGGTACCAAAATCCAGTAAAAAAATGTAAATAGATATATACCAAAGGCCAGAGAGCTAGTCAGTCAGCCATCAGGCAGCATTTGGAACTTTGTTCAAGGAATATTTGAATATATAAGTAAGATAGAAAACATAACAAACTTATAATTTGCCTTTCTTTAATTTTTCCTTGAACATGCTTATTTTTGCATCAAATATTGTAATAGGTATTTAAGAAAAAAGGTATTTTCATTATAAATCATTAATACTTAATTATTCGCCCGAGCGCTTTAATGAAAATCGTGCAATAGAAAAACTTGAAACCCCTTGCCATAGTTGATTTTTCTTAAATCTTACTTATTTTAAAATACTTTATATATATATATATATATAGAAACCCTTATGAACCCTCATATGAAAACCCTTATATATATATATATATATATATATATATATAAGCGTTTCATATGTGGGTTCATATGTTTTTCAAAAATAAAATTAATTTGATATTATAAAATATTTTATATTAAATAACGATTTTTTCATATATTTATACTATTTATTGATAACGCTGATTTTTTATTAATTCCTTCGAAATTTCAAACAGCTATTTCAACAAAAATTCATAAATTTATGTGATAAAATAATCTTTTAATATTTACTACTAGTTAATGTTTACATTATTTACTCACATCCAATGAACCGATGCGTTTCAAGATCAAATTGAATTTACAACATTCATTATCAGTACATATTTTATTAAACATTTTAAGTTAACTTTCTTTTATATAAAATATTTTTATTGATATTTAAAATGATAGCTTATAAATTATATATTATGATTCATTCTGTATATTTTTTATTCATTTTATTCACAAATATAACTCTTTGATATAGTAAAAATTGGAGTATATATAGCAATCTTTAGAAAATGAATGAAATGAATTGAGGTGATTTATTTACGAGCTATAAAACATCAACAAAAATAACAATGCAGTCACATAAAGAGACATATATAGTGAAATATAAAGACATTATTTCATAGACATATAACTGGTTTTTTTTTATTATATTGGTGATTTAAAAAAATATATAGAAATGTGACAAAAATCAAAATATTAATAATTTACTACATTTAAAAAATATTTTCCATGATTACATTAATTTAGAAACGAATATTTCCGTAAGTTCCAGACAATAAAGAAAAAAAGATTCGATTATAATCAAATTCTAAAGAGTACGATTTTATTTAAATTAAACGAAATGCTGTTATTTATTTATTTTTCTTGAGCAAACATTTGGTTATGTTGATTATCAGCATATGTTGAATCATTGATTATATTGATTATCAGCATATCGAAATAATTTGTTTTGTTGCTTATCAGCATATGCTGAATCATCAGTTATGTTCATTATCAACATATTGATCATTTTTCATATAAAAATTATTACTGTTTGTTTTATTATATTAATGATTTTAAAGAATGAAATTAAATGTATAAATGTGACAAAAATCAAAATATTTATAATTTACTACATTCAAAGAATATTTTGCATGAGTACATTAATTTCGAAATGAACATTTCCATAATATCCAGACAAAAAAATATCGACTAAAATCAATGTATAATTTTATTTTAATTGAACATAATGCTTATATATAATTATTTTTCTTGAGCAAAATTTTGATCAGGTTGATTACCAGCATTGGTTGAATTATTGGTTATGTTCATTATTAACAAATTCATCATTTTTTTATAGACAAATTATTGCAAATATGCTTGCCATATCATATTATAAATTGAATAATAATAAATAAATAAAAAGTAATTTGTAATGGTAATTTTGATATAATAAAAATTTAAACATATATAGCACTCTTTACAAACTGAATGAATTGAATTGAGGGGATTTATTTACGAGCTATTAAACATTAAAAATAGGAATGCAAACACATGTTTACATCGACATATAACTGTTTGTTTTAATATATTAGTGATTAAAAATAAAAGATAGAAAAGATACAGAAATCAAAGTATTAATAATGTACTGCATTTAAATAATATTTTAGATGAGTGCATTAATTTAGAAACGAATATTTTCATAATAACCAGGCAAGAAAAAAAATATTCGATTAAAACCAAATTATAAAGAGTACTATTTTATTTAAATTGAACATAATGCTGATATTTAATTACTTTTTGTGAGCAAACTTTTGGTTAGGTTGATTATCAGCACATGTTGAATCATTGGTTATGTTCATAGTGATCATAGTGATCATTTTCATATGCAGATTATTATTGTTTGTTTTATTATATTAGCGATTTTAAAGAAAAATAAATTGTAGAAATGTTACAAAAATCAAAATATTAATAATTTACTACATTTAAAGTATATTTTATATGAGTACATAAATTTAGAAACGAATAAATAATTTACTTAAATTGAGCATAATGCTGTTATTTAATTATTTTTCTTGAGAAAACTTTTGGTTTGGTTGATTATCAACATATGTTGAATCATTGGTTATATTAGCATTATATTACTACCAACATATGATCCAAAGATAATTAACATTACCAACATAACATTATCAACATATGTTGAATCATTGGTTATATTAACATTATATTACTACCAACATATGATCCAAAGATAATTAACATTACCAACATAACATTATCAACATATGTTGAATCATTGGTTATATTAACATTATATATTACTACCAACATATGATCCAAAGATAATTAACATTACCAACATAACATTATCAACATATGTTGAATCATTGGTTATATTAACATTATATTACTACCAACATATGATCCAAAGATAATTAACATTACCAACATAACATTATCAACATATGTTGAATCATTGGTTATATTAACATTATATTACTACCAACATATGATCCAAAGATAATTAACATTACCAACATAACATTAGCAACATATGATGATTAACATTACCAACTTATGATCCAAAGACTTGAAAACAAAATCCTTCCGATGATCACCAACTCACTTTGGTACTGCAGGAATCAGGATATTAGACAATCGCTTAACTTCCCAAACATTCTTTGGTATTTATACTTAAAATTTTTATACTAAAATTTTCTCAATTTTCACAATAATCTACTTCAGACTTGCAATTCGATTTTTTTAAATTCTCTTCCTGGGTATGATATTTCTTTGCTTAAAAACAGAAATATATATTGCTTTGTTTAAAAATAGAACGTATTATCTAGTTATTCGTTAGAACGTATTATCTATTATCTTTTAGTTTGTTTTTTCCCTAATTCCTTCATCTGAAGTGCCATTCCTACAAGACCCACCATATGGTGTGCTTTCTTCTAATATTATATTCTCCTTTTTATATTTATACATTTTATTTTTAAAATTTTCAAGAATGTTTTTTTCTCTCTATACTCTTACCATTCTCTTTTATTTTTTATTAATTATATATTTAGGTATAAAATCTGCAGCATAAAATTTCAAATTAGCATTTACCTAAAGCAATGCTTCTCCAACATCAAATCAAAAAGTGTGTGGCTGCCCCGCTGCCAAAGTATGTTTAAACCACCCAGGTTAGCTCACCTAAGTTTGTTTAAACCACCCTGAAATTCCTTACCAACATATTCATTACTTTTCATATGCATATTATTTCAAATACACTTACCATCTGATATTGAAAATTGAATAATAATAAATAAATATAAAAGTAATTTGCACATTGACAATTTCACGCACGTCTGGTGTATTCAAATTCATTGCACTTTATTTGAGAATTAGTTTAATTTTTCACAGATCCCCTACAAGGAGTGAGTGTGGTACAGAAACCAGATCAGACAGTCCAGTCACGGTACATCTGAAGAGAAAAGTTCGATCCGCGAGAAGTGTACCATGATGAGCATCAAGGGGATATCTAGGGTCTCCCTTTACGACCCGCCCCCCCCCTTCGGATTTAGGGTCGCCGAAAAGAAGTCATCAGATATTCCCAGAAGAGGGGCAGAAGGAAACAAATAATAAAACAGTCCTTCCTTCTCCCCCTGACCGCAAAGAAGGGATCGCTTGCTTCCCCCAGATTAATGGAAGGGATCCTGCATTGATGCAAGTTGTCTGGGGGGGAGGGAGAAAGGAAGGTCAGGAGAAACTCCTAGGGCCATTGCACTAGAAGAAAAAAGGTACCATAACTGGTACCTCAGCTGGGGTCGTCCATGCGATTTTCTCTGCTTAAGACCACTTTTTTTTTGTCTGTGTGTATGTGGGGGATGTTTTGGTGCTCACTCCAAGGAAGAATGGGCTGAGTGTCCAACTGGATAACACTTTGCGAAGATAAAATGCATTCTCTGGAGCAATTTATGCGGCTACTTTCTTTTTCCAATCGGTGAGAAGTGTGTTCTGGAAAAGGAGAAGGACTGACTTGGGAGTATTTTATTTATCAGCAGATGTTGACTCAATTACAGGCCATACAGCAAGAAAGTAATTTAAAAAAGAACTTTCTTTGAACATAAGCAGATCGAAAAAAAATGAGCAGGCGGTAAAGAAGAGAAAGGATATAGAACTTTATGATATGAATTAAAAATTTTATTTACTTTCTTTGCGATTTAAAAGTACTTTCTTTTTGAACACAAGCAGATCGAAAAATGAGCAAGTGGAGAAAAAAGAAATAGTTTTTAGAATTAACTTTCTTTGTCATACAACAAGGAAGTAATTTAAAAAGAACTTTCTTTGAACATAAGCAGATCGAAAAAAAAATGAGCAAGCGGTAAAAAAAAAAGAAAGGATATCGAACTTTATGTTATGAATTAAGTGATCGATATTCAAATGGAAATAGTTTAGAAATAGCTGTCTTTGAACATAAGCAGATCGAAAAAATGAGCAAACGAGAAAAAAAAAAAAAAAAAAAAGAAAAAAATCAAGCTTTATATTAAGAATTAAATTATCAAAATTCTAATGAAACAATTTAAAAAGAAGTTTCTTAGAAGAACATAAGCAGATAAAAAAAAATGAGCAAATAGTAAAAAGTGAAAAGGATATCGAGCGTTATTTTATGAAATAAATGATTGATATTCTAATGAAATAGTTTAGAACTAACTTTCTTTGAATATAAGCAGATCGAAAAAATGAACAAACGAGAAAAAAAAAAATATGAATCAAGCTTTATGTTAAGAATTAAATTATCAAAATTTTAATGAAATAGTTTAAAAAGTATTTTTTTAGAACAACATAAGCAGTTCAATAAAATGAACAAACGAGGAAAAAAAAAAAAAGAAATTGAAGCTTTATATTTAGAATTAGATTATCAAAATTCTAATAAAATAGTTTAAACAGAAACTTCTTAGAACAATAAGTAAATCGAAAAAATTAGTAAATCGAAAAAAAAAAAAAAAAAAAAAAAAAATCACGTTTTATGTAAAGAATTAAATTATCAAAATTCAAATGGAATGGTTAGTAATTTAATTAATTTGAGCGAAAAAATGTTTCTAATGATGATTAATTTCTTTTTTTTTCCCTTTTTTTCTTTTACTTAGACAAAATCTTAAAAAAAAAAAAAAAAAAAAAAAAAAAAAAGGGAATATATTATTAAAATAATAATTTTGATAATAATAAATTAAACTATATTTAAAATTCTTTATTAACATCTTTGCTTTTAGTTGTCACAGATACTTACATGATTCTAATTTCTGTATCTTTATGGTGAATTTCAAATGTTTTAATTAAAATTTATTATTTTTATAAAAAACTAAATAAATATAATTTTCTTTATAATTTAAAGAAATGTATTTATAAAAAGTAGTGACCGATACGACAATACTAAAAATAAATCCTATATAAGACCCTGGAGAATTAAATTAACAACAAACTGATTAGACAACTTCTGAAAATTAGACGAAATATCTATTTACGTGTTTTAATGATTTCATTGCTAAATACGGATGCTGCTTTTCCGTTACCGGACATAAGCTATAAATAGCTTAATGCCGCTCAATACAGCACTTTAATTTATACTTCATGAGCTTATGAAAAATTTAATAAAATGAGTTATCCCTTTTATAAAAAATATGTTGTACTAATTTCGAAATTGTTTATCTTGCTCGTTTGGAGTGTAGGCGTCCAAAAAGGAAGAATTCACGTTGGCGAAGTTTTCGTTGGTTAACAAAAAAGTACCAAACCACACACCCACATAATAATAGAATATCGTAAATAAGGTCATTGTATTGGTGTTAAGGTCATTGTATTGGTGTTAAGGTCATTGTCATTTTACTTTGCGTTGTTATTTTCCTCTTTTTAACTTTTCAATGTTATTTTCATCTTGTATGGTGGGACAATGTTTTGAATGCAACCTTTATTCAAAAAGCCAAAAACGTCAGAAATCGTAGTAGAATTTGTTTTCATTTGGCTTATATACGGGATTTAAACTTTAGGTAATTTTTTAAATAAAAAATGCTTTCTCGTCTTATATATGAATCTTATATTTAAAAATATGCGTTATAAAGTACACAATTTATGACCACAAAAAACCAAGAATTGAAAAGGAGTGAATTAAAAATACGGCTATTTTGCATGAGTAAACTGCTAATAGTATTTGCTACAAGAAAATGTAATAATAAAGCAATCATATCATTCGCAATACATAAATTCGGAATTGTCCTTAATTTAGGAAACTAAACAAAAATTACTCAAAATCTGAGATTCGCATAAGCTGCATTAAAGAAGTTGAAAGCCCTTTAACAAACACAAGAATAAAATTGTTGAACAGCATAAACCGCATTGACAGATAAACATTAGAACATAAAAATTTAAATAAATATTGCAATGACAGGGTGCTAAAAAATATTATCCACTAAATTTGTAAAATGCTAAAAAATTAGTAAATCCAAGGAAAATAATTATAATACACTGGGAAAGCCTTATTAATCTAAACGTAAGCTCCAAATATTATCAGCTATTTTCTTTTGCTAGCTAGATGATCCAAATCAAAGACAACATGTATTCAGTTAGCATGAAGTTAACAGAATAAAATTCAGAATAGGCCCGACAAGGTGCAGGTAGGAATGAAAATGAGTTGTCAATGCTAATCTGTTTTATAAGACAAAAAGGCGAGTCACTTGATACAATCTCGTGATACAATTTATATATTTATGACATATAAACTCGTGATTGGTCGACAGACTACGACTTAGACAGATTTAAACTGCGTATATATATATATATATATATATATATATATATATATATATATATATATATATACATTTAAATATATAGAGAAAGATAGATAGATATTATACACACGCACACACACACATACACACACACACACACACATATATATATATATATGTGTGTGTGTGTGTGTATGTGTGTGTGTGTATGTGTATGTGTGCGTGTGTATACTCGTGTACTTACCTGATTTGACATCTTAAACTTGTCACTAATTATCTTTAATTAATTATATTAAAGCCAGGTAGAAAAATTACCTTAATTCAGAAAATTAATTGTAGATTTTTAAATAAGGAATCTTTGTTTTAACAGGATATTTTTCATTATTTATTTCCTAAAGTATAAAGGATTTATTATTTACAAAACAAAGTTCAAATGTGTTTATCAGCATATGAGAATTGCATGTTAGTCTAGACAATAAAAATTCAACGCAATGTACTTAAACAACGGTTTAATTTTTAATAAATTTTGAAGATTAAAAATTCTAGAAATAATTATGAGTTATGAGCCCTTTTATAAACAACTACTTATGGGTTTATAAAATTCAAAAATTCTCAGAAATAATTATGAAATATTGTAATTTATTCAAATGTGATTTATCATTTTTTTAATTGAAGCTTATAAGAAATCCGCGTGTTTTATAAATTATCACATAAGACTAACAGAAGTAACAAATCAATGACAGTTTTTTAAAAAAAATAAATAAATGGTAAAAATAGAAGAACATAATACATTGCAAAAGAGAAATATAAAAAGAGAGATACAAAGGATTTAAGAAACATTAAAGTATGGCTTTAACAAATTTATGTGATTTATTAATATTAAGTATAAGGTAATATAATATATAGGAATGTATCATTCATTGAAAATAACAGTCCTTATAATTTGTTCTTATCTTAGAATAAATATTTATAGAATTCTAATCTCATGTATTGCAAATGTTTTTTTTTATTTGGAATGAATATATTTCTAGAAAAATGTAAAATGTAAAAATAATTCTTTAGAAAAAAATGTGAAAGAAAATGAAATTGAAGAATTTGAAGAGGAAAGGAGAATTCTCAGAAAAAAAAATGTGAAAGAAAATGAAATTGAAGAATTTGAAAAGGCAAGGAGAATTTTTAGAAAAAAATTTTTAAAGAATTTTTGAAAAGGAAAAACATTTTTAGAAAAAAATGTGAAAGAATATAATATTGAAGAATTTGAAAAGGGAAGGAGAATTTTCAAAAAAAATGTGAAAGATATTCGAAAATGAAAGAAGAATTTTAGAAAAAAATGTGAAAGAAAAGAAAATTCAGGAATTTGAAAAGGAAAGGAGAATTTTAAGAAAAAAATGCAAAATAAATTCGAAAAGAAGCATGTTTATAAAAAATGTGAAAGAGAAGGAAATTGAAGAATTTAAAAAAGGGAAGCAGAATTTTCAGAAAAAAATGTGAAAGAAATTTAAAAGGGTAGTAGAATTTTTAGGAAAAAATGTGAAAGAAAATCAAATTGAAGAATTTGAAAAGAAAAGAAGAATTTTCAGAAAAAATATATGAAAGAAAATCAAATTGAAGAATTTGAAGGAAAAGAAGAATTTCTAGAATTTAAAAAGAGAAAATGTGTATTGTACATGATTTTTCCGATGTCTATTCTTTTCATTTATCAAATAGTATATTATGTCAAAAGTGAACTCACAAATAATTGGAACATTTTTGTCATTTTTAACGACCGTAATATTATGTTACAAGATAATAATCTGTCAGTTTTAATTAATTTCCGTTGTCAACTCACAAGAGTACTAGTTGACTAATAGACAAGACTATGGTTGCAATAAGAAAAAAGTTCTTGTTTATCTTTAGTTTCTTGTCAATCACATACTTGAGTTTTAGAATGAAGGTGATAAAATTCCATTAGAGTTGAATTCATTCCGCGATGTTATGAGAAGTTTAAAATGACGGAATTTTTTTTATAAAAATCATTTAATTTTCCTTTAGAAATATTTTTTTACTCTATTTCTTCACCGATATTTGAACAAATACATTGAAGAATTATTCTGACTTATTTTTAGCAATATATTTGGCCAAATTGGCATAATTATTTTTAGCAATAATTTTGAGACTCACATTTGATACAAATTCATACGATTTTCTTAAGTAAATTTTATGAACCCTTTTTTATATATCCAAATGTTAAGTTTTAATTGTGATAACTGATTTTAAGCTGTTTTATTGTTGATACATAATAGGGCCATAAAAATGCCATAATATTGCAAACTAAATATTAATAACAAATAACTTAACCAAGTTAAAAAAAAGAAAAAAACTAAATGAAACAATATTAAAAATAAAACAATAATGAATCAGAAAAAAAATTATTACACATAATTGAAATCCTGTCAGTTTGATTAAAAATGAATTGATATCAAACTTCAATTGCATTTATTTAATTCATATATGTATTCAAATATAGCAATAGAGAAGCATTTCTGGGTCCAATATCATTATATAAATGTAAAAAAGTCTTATTAAAATGCATGTGAATATAAGGATGGCAATTATAAATTGAATAAAAGTGACTATGGGATTATATATCATATACCATAAAATTCATATGGAATATACCATAAAGTTAAAATTGAATGAACTGTAAAAGAATATGCCATTTAGTTCAAATGGAATATACCACAAAGTTCAAATGGCATATACCATGAAGTTTAAATCTAATATACCATAAAGTTTAAAAGGAATATACCACAATGTTCAAATGGAATATACTATAAAGAATATATCATAAAGTTCAAATGGAATATACCACAAAACTCAAATGACATATACCATAGGGTTCAAATGGAATATACCATAAAGAATATGTCATGAAGTTCAAATGGAATATACCATAAAGAATATGTCATGAAGTTCAAATGGAATATATCACAAAGCTCAAATGAAATATACAACAATGTTCAAATGGAATATACTATAAAGAATATACCACAAAGGTCAAATGGAATATACTATAACTTTAATAATAATAATAAAAAAAAAAGTTAGGTATTTTTTCCGATTTATTTTTTCAATGCTGCTTAAATGTAAGAGTACTGCTTTGAGAAACACTATTGTAGATTATTATGCAGTTATGAATACGAATACATGATGATAATGCTACATATCCATTAACGTATTCTAAACACTAACCTAAAAGTCATTTATTTCTGCGCAAAATCAATTAATTGAGTCCTTGCATAACACTATCCACATAATGCAATTCCTTCTCTCCGAAACGTTATTACATCCTGAAAAGTTACAACATCCAGCCTTGTTTGCAAGAATATCCACAGTGTTGAAGAAACCTGTTTGCCAATAAGGCAGCATCCAATGAATCCCGGATTGCTCAACAGATGAAAGGAAGAAGGAGAAGATTGATGACCGGGAGAGGAGGAAATAAATTAAAGCAACAGCTATAGATCCGAGCGATGAGCTAATGGAAGATGGTAAGTATTCCGAGGATAGGGTTTGAGTGTTTCGGCGAAATTCTTTATTTGTATCCAGAAAGATTGCTTCCTTATTGATAGTAATAGTGTAATAGAGAAAAAAATGCAATTAAATCGTACGATTAATTCGTTTCAAGAAGTAATGCATTTCAATTTCATTAATATATATATATATATATATATATATATATTTTCAAAATTATTTTTTTATTAAATATTCGATATAATAAATTTGTAGTGAGGAATGTAAAAAAAAAATATGTTTAAATAAAACCATAACATCATAGTTAATTCGCTAAGTCTTCTGTAATATGATGATTTATAATTATCTTGTTTGTATCAAGAAAGATTGATTCGTTATTGATAATAATATTGCAATAAAGATAATATTAAAAATTTAATTATATTATACGATGAATTTATTTCATGTAGAAATACATTCAATTTCATTAATAATACATACATATATTTTTCAAAATAATTTGTTGTATTAAAAACATGATATAATAAATCTGCACAGAAATGGAAAGGAAAAAAATTATGGTTTGTAGTATAAGGATTTATTATTTTATTTGTATCAAGAAAAAGATTGGTTTGTTATTGATGATAATAATGCAATGAAGATAATGTTAAAAATGTAATTAAATTAAACGATTAATTTGTTTCAAGTAGAAATACATTTAAATTTCATTAATAATACACAATATATATTTTTCAAAATAATTTATTGTATTAAAAAAATGATATAATAAATCTGTAGAGAAATGGAAATTGGAAAAAAATATTAATATCATAGTTATTTTGCTATGCAATCTGTAATATGAGGAATTATTATTATCTTATTTGTATCAAGAAAGATGGGTTCGTTATTGATAACAATATTTTAATAAAATATTAAAAATTTAATTAAATTATACATTCGTTTGTTTCATGTAGAAGTAATTGTTTTAGTAATTGTTGTGAAGCAGTTTTATTGATAATACACATATATATTCTTCAAAATAATTTATTATATTAAAAACATGATATAATTAATCAGTAGAGAAATGGTATGTAAAAAAATCTTTCTAAAATTATCATAGTTAATTTGCTATGCATTCTGTAATATAAGGATTTATTATTATTTTATTTGTATCAAGAAAGACTGGTTTATTATTGATAATAATATTTTAATAAAATATTAAAAATTTAATTAAATTATACAATTCATTTGTTTCATGTAGAAGAAAATATCAGTTTTATGGATAATACACATATATATTCCTCGAAATAATTTATTATATTTTAAAAACCTGATACAATAAATCTGTAGATAAATGGAATCTAAAAAAATATTTCTAAAAATATCATAGTTAATTTGCTATTCATTTTTGTAATATAAGGATTTATTATTATTTTATTTGTATCAAATCTGTTTTATTATTGATAATATAATAGTAAAAATTTAATAAATATAATATTGAAAATGTAATTAAATTTAGCAATAAATTTTTCATCTAGAAATACATTTTAATTTCATTAATAATATAAGTATATAATTTTCGAAATAATTTACAGTATTAGAAACATGATATAATAAATCTGTAGAGAAATGAAGAAAAAAATCTTATCATAGTTAATTTGTTATGCAATCTATAATTTAATTTATTATTATTATCATGATTATTTTTTATTATTATCTTTTATATCAAGGTAGATTGGCTCGTTATTAATAACAATATTGTAATAATTAATAAAACTGAGTGGAATTTCTACTTGAAACAAATTAATCGTTAATTTAATTACATTTTTTAATATTATCTTTATTACAATATTATTACCAAACCAATTAATTTATTATATTAAAAACATGATATAATAAACCTATAGAGAAAAGGAATGGAAAAATAAATCTTTCTACATAAAATCTTAATATCATAGTTAATTTTACTATTAATTCTGTAACATGAGGACTTATTATCTTGCTAGTATCAAGAAAAGATTGATTCGTTATTTATAATAATATCGTAATAAAGATAATATTAAAAATGTAATTAAATTATACAATTAATTTGATCCCTGTAGAAATGCATTTCAATTTATTAACAATACATATATATATTATTTTTCAAAAACAATATTTATTGTATTAAAAACATGATATAATATATCTGCAGAGAAATGGAATGGAAAAAATAAATCTTTCTAAATAAATCTCAATTTCATTGCTAATTTTCTATGCATTCTGTAATATGAGGAATTTATTATTATATTTTATGTATCAAGAAATATTGGTCCATTATTATTCTAATAATATCGTAATAAATATAACATTAAAAATGTAATTAAAATTACACTCTTAATTAGTTTCATAAAGAAATATATTTTCATTCATTAAAAATACCTATATAAATTTTCAAAATAATTTATTGTATTAAAAACATGATATAATAAATCTGTAGAGAAATGGAATAGAAAAAAATCTAGCATAGTTAATTTATCTAGTTAATTAATTTATCATAATTAAATTTCTATGCAATCTGTAATTAACATAAAAAAGAAAAGAATCACCTGTCTGGACACGATTGTCTTACAGCCCATCTGCATCGTATAGGCATTTCAACCGATACTAATTGCTCATTTTGTGACTCAGGAGAAGTAATGGACAGCAACAATCTGTTACGATGTGGGCTCTTCGTGGACCTACAGAGGACTCGAGATATTGGGAAGTAAGATCGCTCATTGAGCAATAACTCTGGTCTGATGTATATACACTCAAGAACCAAAAACATTATGACCACCCCTACATTTTGCAATGAACTCGCCTGGATGACGTGGAAGGCACGTGATCAGGTGGAGTGGTATTTAACTGGAATTAAGTGGTGGTATTAATCCATGCCAAGGCGGGTTAAAGCTGTGTTGAGCGCCAAAGGTGGGTCAACTCGTTATTGACAGGTGACCATAATGTTTTGGCTCTTGAGTGTATGTAGTTAAGATTCTTCTGTTTTCACCTTTAAATTTGACCTTTCTACAGAGTAACTGATATAATTATACTAGTGCTTAAAGTTAAGATAATCTTTTTACAGTTTGAGAAATTATGCTCATGAAATTATGACAATTATGGTAAGTGTGCAAGTTGTCTATCATCATTGGGATTCCAACTTTTCTATTCTCCTCATTGCACTCAATGGAAAACCGCACCTACTAGTTATAGTGATGGAAACATTCGGTTCGGCATGGCATCTCAAGATTCTGTCCAAGCACTCTTCATTCATAATACACTGCCCTATAAACCAGTGAAATCAATCCAAATGCCTTCTTACTGCTGTTCGGAAAGTAATACAAAATGGTTTCTATAAATTATTTTACCCCGTTTTTAGTAAATATAAGAAAAGTTTTCTTAGAATCGCACTCAACTGAACGTATTGATGCTTACAGATTTATCACATATCTATTTTGTATAGACATTGAAACATCTGGTTTGGCATGGCATCTCAAGATTCTGTCCAAACACTCTTCTCACAATACACTGCCCTACAAACCAGTGCGAAATCCAATCCAAAATATATTCTTACTGGCTTGTGTTCGGAAAGTAATACAAAATGGTTTCTATAATTTAATTTCCCCGTTTTTAGTAAATTTAAGATAAGGCCATACAAAAATGCCCTCCCTCAACTTGAAAATAAATAAAAAAAAGAATGTAGCGAAGCAAATAAAGTGAGTCGACTCTGAAAATACACTCATTGAATTCTTCATCTATTTTCTATCGATTTCTTTATTATTAGTTTACAGTGCCTTTATTTCTGTCTTTTTTAAAGGCTCTAAGCCTCTCGAGTTGAAGAAAGTTAGTAAGATTTAAAGCTGCGATCAATAATCCTATTTCTTAAGACTCGGAGAGCCTTGTCAATCTCAGTTCTAAAAAGGCATATATTGCGCCCCTTCATGTGACAACTTTTCGACTTCCAAGTTTTCTTTATTTCGATTTAAGTTTTTTTTTTTTTTATTTTCATTCTTCCTCCCTTTCTCCCTCCCTTTGTATTGTGGAAGCCATACAATAACGGTTTTCTTTCAGAACTTTCTTGAAATTGAGGGGAAAAATGAAGCTCAGTGAAAAAAAAAAAAAAAACATTAAGGAATGTCGAAATCAATATTTCGATGCAATAAAAAAAAAAGGAAGTATTTATTTACGGCTTACATTTGCCAATTTATACCGGATACTTTTATAGCTGGTATTAAATTAAATTCTATCCCCATCCATGATTACTAAAATGAAGAGAAATATATTGATTTTTTTGAGCGGAAGAGCCATTTTATTGCGCAACAATGTTTATTACCACAATTTAACTGATATAAGTGATATGAAATCCTTTTTTTCAATAACTTGAAGTACGATATTTATAAAGTTTAATTGAATTAAACTTTTTCTGGTGCATAAACATTCTTTTAGAATCTTTGGGCAGAATAATTCTTCTAAACACGTATAATATATCTCAATAAATGGTATCAATTATATATTTAAAATTTTGCTAAACTCGGTTGACACTAATATTAATCTCAATTTAACGATAAAAATTGTTATCGTTAAATTCTGATTAATATTAGCATCTGTCATGTTCTAGAAAATTTATGAAATATTTCTCATACTATTAACTAATATTATAAAAATTATCATCAGATATTTACAGTGAAAAGTTTTAACTAAAATATCAGTCCACATAATGTATAAAAGTTTCTTCAATAACTAAACATATATACGATATGTATATTTCTAATTTTTTTTTAATTACTAATATTTATCTCAATAGGTCCCAGTTCAATATGATTGTAAAGCTTTGGGAATAGGGCTGACAATCTTACTCCGTAAAAAGAAAAACATCTTCAATCTCGAAATTTGCAAGTAGCCTTGGCAAACTTCCTTGGCAGACAGCCTTGGCAAACTACGGGCTTTTGCGCCATTGATGATAGAGATTAATGTTTTTCTTATTACAATTAATATATTTTATTGGTCATTGTTACTCATTTTAGACAACATAACATTTAATAAATTTTTAAATTTTGGTGAAACAATTTAGTTATTTCATAAAAACTAAACATTTGAGATTAACTAATAAAGCAAATAAAAATAAAAAAAAAAACAAAAGCATATATATCCAATGTAAAATTAATTTCTTTATGATTTCGATTTTTAAAAAGTACTTAAATTATAAATTGGTTTTATATTGTGCGTATTTTTAAAATTTTTGCATGTGTCACTGAATTTATATAGATGCTTTGATAAATAAGCATGTTGGGTTTTTGTTTATAGATATTACACATATAAAATGCTTGTATTAGTTTTAAAAAATCATTGCAAACCTCTTAATTTTTATTGGAATTCAGTTTCCAAATAACTGCCAAATAACTTGAAGTTTCTAGGAATGGGTTTTAATCAGAATCGGATTGTTCAATGTTAAGTGAAGGAGAATAGGAAAGCAATTTTATTATTTTAATATTAGATATACAACTATGTAGGAAGTGTTTCATTTATGCAAGCGTTACTTACCGATGAAAACATTTAAAAATGACCTGTAGTTTTCTCTGAAATGCTTTCATTTTGTCGATGGATGTGAGAATATTTTCTTTTTTTCTTGTTTTTAACATTCAAAATATTTTGCGGTTGAAACATATCGGTCATAATACTGTAATCTTGCAATCTAAAATTCGCACCAAGAAGGTTAAAAAAAAATGTAATTATATCATTTCTTAAAAAATGCTAGAATGCCTTAACAATGCCTGTCAAAAGGAAGACAAGACAAACGACTTCCATGTTAACTGTCATTTATCAAAATAGTTATTTAAAGTGTTAAAAATGGCCCCACACTTTGTAATTCTTAACAAAAAGAAACTGATATACCATTTGATATTCATTAATAAAATGGGTGAATACTAAGAGTTGTGCCTTTTTTGGTAATGTCTGTTGACTCATCAATTTGCGATGCAAAATTTTAACATTGAAGTATACTATTGCTTAAATTTTTTTCGATAATAAAAGACATTATATAATACGTTTATTAACTGTATCGTTGGACACATAATTCTTGTTTATTTTCATTTCTGCTTCAGCATTGGCATGACAATTTTCATATCTAAAGTAAGAGATTATTATTATTATTTTGCTGTAATTTCTGAGTCATGATAAAAAACGATTTGAGAAAACAATCTTTAGTCATATAGAATCAGTATTAATAATATTAATCATTATACAATTATTACTAGCATACAATCAAGCATAATATTAAAATGTTTATTCAGTTTAATAGGAAGCAATGATTCATTTGTCATTTTACATCCACATATTAAGCATACCAGTGACGAAAGATTTTAACTTCCGTTTAAGTATAACCAAGGCTTAAAAAACATTCATTGTATTTTCAAAATAAGACGCGATTTGTTTTCTTATTGACTTGACTTTTATTCACTTTCAGAATCTGTTTCTTCAATATAGAACTTCTTTTTGGGAAATCTGTCCATTTTTATTTGAATGTATTTATTTGAAAATAAGTAATATGCACATAACATGTGCTTCCAGCAGTTTCAAACTGAATAATATACACAATTAAAATACAAAATCTATTACCAATGCCTATGAACTATATATTCAGATGGTCAATTTCACAGACTGCGAAATCTCATGGCTACAAAGTAAATTTATTTTTACTTTAAAATCACATAGACGCTTAAACCAGCCATGAACATGTTTTAGCTTCTCTAAAACCTTTTTTGGGCAATACAGTTGTTTGGTGCCTTTTTCAATATTCGGTTTTTTTACGGCAATTTTTATTTATTTATTTATTTTTTTTTGAAGAAAGAAGGAAAAAAGGCTTCGGTAAAATTTCTCCCGCAATCATTATGGATATAACTTTTTAATTGTCGAAAAGCAGCAATAATGAGTTCTTTTACCACCTTCACGCTCCTTATTATAAGGATAAGAAATAAGTAAACAATTTCCTATAAAGGAAATGAATCCAGAGTAGCGCCTTATGCAATATAATAGAAAACATGCTATAAATTATTTTTTTTAATTTTGAAATATCTTCTTTTTATAAAGTCCTATTGATTCATATGATGAATATTTAAAATGTTTTCCTGCTTTTTAACTTAATTATTTTTTAATCTTAGTTACTTACATTTTTTTTATTGAATTTTTTAATTAAAATAGAAATATGACTTTTCAGGCAGCTAGAAAAGTCACTGCAGTCCGCATTTGGTTTATATGTCATGATTTATACATCCCTGTTCTATTTCGTAGCAAACTAGAAAATATTAATTAAACGTATTTCTAATATTAAAGTAGGATCATAGTCCATATTTTAATATTTTTTACTGGCGTGTTTTTTTAAAACTTATGAATTATATACATTTTCTTAGTAAAGACATATGAAGATTCAGGCCACGGCCTTAAAATCTGTCATGGCCTTTATATATTTTTCTTTTATCATATCCTTTATTTTTCAAAGACATCACTTATTTTCCCTTCAAAACACCCAAAGCTCTTTTCTAATCAAATTGTGTCGAGTCATATTAATTCTGCTATATATTCCATGTAATGAAATTTGAACTCAAAACATTTAGTGTGTTTGTTATTCCTCCACCCATTTGTAACGGTGGTTGTTATGATTTCCAACCTACCAGCTTGCAATATTCTATGCTAATTTATAAATTTCCTTTCGCCATAACTTAGAATACTGAATTAGCAATTAAAGGTTGTTATATCCGAGAAATATATTAATTCACAGAGTCAACTGTCATTCGATAATATAAATATTTATCTTGGAACGTTTGTAAGACAAACGGATGAAATGGAATCAGTTGCCTGTCTGAAATAATATTAAAATGAATATTATTTTACACCGTCTTTCTCAGAAAAATATTACAAGTAAGAAACATTTAAAGAAGGAATGTATTATTGCGGAAAACTAAACATACATAATAATATATCCAAGTATTGGCTTAATAATGAAATAATTTCAAAGTAAGATATGGTATATGTTTAATTTTTATTTTTGGTTCAGGTGAAGGAATTTTATTCTGTTATTGCACATAAATGCAATGCAATATAATATTAAGCAGTTCTTTAACTGTTATAGTTTTAACTGGTTATACAGTTTTAACTAGTTAAATAGGTATAACTATTTTAGTTAATCTAGAGAAATCTAGTGAAACTTCCAGAATCTAGTGAAAGAATACAGACGCCATTAAGAATGTAGTGAAACTTCAACTATATGATTTTATTGACATTATGTATACATTAAATTAAAGTGTTTAATATTATGTTATTAATTATTGGAATATTTTGTTAAAAATAGTACTTTTTCTTATACTTTGCTGTAAAGGATTTTATTGGCTATCATTGAGACATATTTTGGAATACTAATATTACGTTTGTTTAATGCATGCATGTTGGTTAAATATCTACATTAATCCAAATTAATGTGATATGCTTTACATTTTCCTTTAGACAGGCTTTTATATTTTTAATTTTTACATAAAATAACACATTTCAACATAACACTAACACATTTCACAAATAACACATTTCAACATAAAATAACCATTTACATGTTTTAATTTCCATATTTGTCAATGTTTATAATCCTTTTAAATCGTTTAAATCATGATTTTCGTGGAAAAGAAAATTGAACTTTTTATTATTATTATATTTTAAATATCAGACCTTTAGCTTTCAAAAACAGTTTTGAGTTTGAGTTTAATCACGAACTATTAAGATAAATAACATGCATTAAAAACATTCAATTGAATTTTTAAAAAAATCTGTATTTTGGGCTACATTGATATACAATACTAGACATAGCTGATATAATTTTAAGAATCTAAAGAAGCTTCAACTATATGATTTTAAAGATGCTATGCATTCATTAAATTAAAGTGTTTTAGATAGATTAATTTAGAGAAGAGTTAATGGAATATTTTTTAAAAAACATTACTTTTTTGTTGTACTTTGATTGTAAATTAAATCGATTGGCTATCACTGACATACACTTTCGAATATAAACATTTTATTTTCTATTGCAGAGTTGATGGTTAAACACATATATTAATCCAAATTAATGTGATATTATTTACAATTTCTTTTAGTTAATGTATTGTAAATTAATGTGTGATGTATTGTAATTAATTGATATATCCGTGTATGTGTATGTTTATGTATTGCCAACTTTTATCAAATTTTAACATAAAATATGCATTTATAAGTATTAATTTTCATATATCCGTGTATGTGGATTACTAATATCCATGTATATGTATCAATTTTCCATATATTCCTGTATATGTATTAATAATATCTATATGTATTAGTTTTCCCATATCCCTGTAAATGTAAATACTATCCATGTGTATGTATTAATTTTCACATAATCGTGTATATGTATTAATAATTTCCATTTTTATATAACCGTGTGTATGTATTAATAATATTCAAGTATATGTATTAATTTTCTCATTTCTCAATATTTTATAACCTTATATACTTACATAACAATAGCATCAAAAATTTACATAACAATTATTAAAGATTTTTTTACTCTGAACGACTCCGTGGTCGGTTAACTTCTATTCGAAAACCCAATGAATGCCATCTGCCCGACCATTGTATGAATCGAACAGTGACTTGAACCATTTTCTTCAGCGAATTCCCACACTTCCACATAATCCCTCCAGTTCTTCAACACCGGCTCCAAAACCATGAGTAACACAAGGTTCCTCTGGGGAGTTTTTCATTCCACCATACGTAATTAGAGCAGTTGAAATGTTCTTCCTGAAAACTTAAGTCATTAGCCATCCGCTACTTTGCATAAAATAGAGTTTTCCATAGAAATTTTTTTTTTCCAACTCTTCCTTCCTCATCCACTTCCTCCTTCCTTTCAACCATCTTCCTCTTCCGCGAGTGTGTGTGTGTGTGTGTGTGTAAGTGTGTGTATTAGAAAATTTTATGATATTTTACTTGGAGATTTTGCCTCCACGTTAAATCTCGTATCCTTCTCCTCATGGCAGCGTGATGGCGCATGTAAAAGCATTTATCTTTAAGGATCATGATCCACTGAGGATTCAGAATAATCTCGTTAAATTACTTTCTTTGAGAGTAATGCATGTTCTAAAGTGTAATTATGTTCGCCAGAATACGATGGAACGTAAAACCTCCTCGTTCCCCCTGTGTGCTTTGGACAGGATTAAAGCATTGTGTTGTTTTTATGTTAAGCGTGTCATGGGGAGATTATAAAGTGCAGATACCTTTTCGTCATCGAGGATGAAGCAGTATCATTTCTGTGATTGCTTTCATGATTATAAATCTGAGATTTTTTTTTATCATCCAAGATTATTTATTAAACTTCATGTGATGTAAGTGTTCCCTCGACATCCTTTAATTTGTAAAGAACAATTAGTTTTCTTTTCTGTAAATCTAAGCGCTCAAGATTTACATAATTTACTAATAAATTAATATTATTAAATATTACTATTAATATTACTATTATTAATATTAATATTAATATTATTACTTCATTATGAAATTAAAAATATATATATAAATTTATAATAAAAATACTGATAATTTTTTACTTTAAATCTATATTCGTGATTTCATTCGTAATTGTAGAAATTTTTATAAATGAATCGATATTTCTAAATGATGATATAATCAAGTTTATGAGACTAACATCAAGACTAACAAAAATGTGCTTTATCACATAATGCAATAAACGATGTAAATGTGAAAAAGCGGTAACATCAATACATTAAATAATAAAAAAAATATTACAGATTATTTGAAATATGTAAGAATACAATTACCAATAACTAATAACTAACTAAAATAATAGAGTAGTTTTTTTCTTTTAAAGCAAAATATAGTTACATCACATTTAATGTAAGTGTGTCATGGGAGATTATAAAGTGCAGATAGCTTTTCGTCATCGAGGATGAAGCTGTATCATTTCTGTGATTGCTTTCATGATTATAAATCTGAGATTTTTTTATCATCCAAGATTATTTATTGAACTTACTATTATTCATGTGATGTAAGTGCTCTAATTTGTATTTGAGTTATGTAAAGAGCAATTAGTTTTCTTTTCTGTAAATCTAAGCGTTCAGGATTTACATCTTTTTTGCTAATAAATTAATATTACCACCCTTTTTATATATATAATTTTTTTATTATGAAATAAAAAAATATAAATAATATTTTATTTTACAAATTTATAATAATATAGTTATATTTATAACAATATAATAATAAGATACTAATAATGGACATTTTATTGACATTTCGTTAGCCTATTTCATAATAACAATATATACTTATTGGGAAAGCAATGAAAAAAAAAAATCTGTTTATAGTGATAATTATTAAATGATATATTTTTTTCATTATTCCTACATAAATAATATTGACAATAATTGTTTTTTTTATATAATTATTTTGAAGTCAAATTTTTGATGTTAATGTTAACTTAATAAGCTATAATTACTATAATTCTTTCATTAGATTTTATAAATTGCTTAATAAATCTAGAATTCATACATTTGAAAAACTCGCATTCAATATCGAAATAGTATTGAAATACGTAAATATAAATTAACAAGCCATAGTGTACACTAGCTAAACCGTAGTATTTTTCAGAATTGTTGTTAACTTATATCCATTAACTGCCTTCATAAGAAACAGTGTTGATCAACCAAAGTAGTTTTATTCATTACAAGGACAAAGGTTTAAAAATTTGGAGATTTTGATGAAGAAACTTTTTTGTTCTAGTATTGCGAAAAAGAAGGAACGAAGTGGTTATGTTATTATTAATTAATAATTTTCTATCATAAAATTCATATATATATATATATATATATATACTACCATGAAATATATGTAACGACACACAAAGTTAATTATAATTTTGAAAACTTATTATGTTTGTCACGAATTTGTGAACTTCTGAATATTCTGAGTTCTGTTATTCTGAATATTCTATGTATTTGTAATTCATTTATTTTACAACCTATGCTTATTTTTTAACATAAATATTCTTAAAGTTTTATTTTATAATGTATTTACTATTTTTGAATTACTTAAATATAAATTTTAAATCAAAAATAAAAATAATTGAGCTTCACTCACAACAAGATATTAGATAAAAACTAAAAAAATTTAGAAGGGGTGTTTTATTTCCAGGAATGAATAAAAAAGAAAAATGTGCTTTCTATGACATAAAAATACCTATACTGGGTATATGTAACTGAAAGCGGGAATAAATCTAATGATTCATATAAAAAATGTATAGTTATAAAATGGTATTATATATATATATATATACGTATGTATAATCTTGTAATTAAATGTAATAACATTTAATTTCAATAACTTTGTAAATTGAAATTAAATGTAACACAGGAAAATATGGAAAGAAAGTTATGAATTAATAGTTCTAAAATGGCAAATATATATAATTTTATGTAATTACAGACGTTGTAGCAACTTTTCCAGCTTTTTGCGCCATCACTCTTTAAGTTGAATATGCAATGCATTAGGAACTCTTTATATTAGAACAATCTTAGTGAGAAACTCTAAAATAGGTGGCTGTTACTCCAGAATTCTTTACCAGGGTGGCGATTTATGTAGCAAATAATTCATCCACAACTATTTGTTGCAGTACTGCTGCTTCAAACCAGCTGTAATAGCTATTTCAAACTTCTACGAATGGACTTATCCCGGCTAAAGGTGTAATGGTGTACATTTTGCGGGGTCTAAGGGAATTCAAATAGAACAAACACCTTTAATACACCTTTATACACTATTTACATTTACAAAGCATAATACATAATAACTGTCATAAAACTATACACAGCTAACAATGTTCGGTAACTGACAGTTCTATCGTAGTTCTCTGCATAAATTTTTATCATTAATAGCTCTAACCAAAGTTCTGCAGCCCCTTAGTTCGAGATAGCTTTATATATCGATTGTTGCCAGAAGTCCTGTTTAATAGATATACGTCCGTGGTTCTAGACCACATACCACTTGGTGTGCGTGTGGTACTAGATTTTCCAGGGCCATTAAATCTAATTGAGTTTACGGTGGTGTTATAAAACGATCATGTATAACGGACATCCCATCGCTGCTCTATTGTAGCTAATTGTGTATTGTATTAGCGCTGCTGTTCTGTAGCAAGTTATGTAAAATCTTTGTGAGCTAATAACTAATAAATTTCTACATAAATTCAAAAATGTAAAAAATTGCAATTTAAATTTCAAAAGAAAAGGTATACTAATGCGTCCATGCATGTCTTTATCCATTGCAGATCTTTTAATATAGCAAAAACGAAATGTTTATGTGAAATAAAAGGAAAATGATTAATCAGATTTCAGTGAAGCAATGCTATGGTTAATTACATATTATACATTGATGAGATTGTATAAAAAAAATAATTTATACATTGTTTAGTCCTAAAATGTTAGATGGAATACAAATTAAAATTTATGAAAATTAACTTTTTTTTTCTATTTCTTCCTTACTTGAAGTTGTTTGAAAATTATCGTTTATGATGTTTACTGAAATTTCGTCAGAAGTATGTTGGTTATACTCCTCCTAAGAACTTCTGTACAAGTATTTTTTTTTAATTTGAACTTATTCCGAAACGGACGTATACGGAGATAAGTCTACATTAAAGTCATGATTTCGATGTAAAGTTACAATTAGAAGAAAAAATTCATAAATTAAAATCTATTAACTTTAATTTCCTACTTGGACCTGGTTTAAGTTCACCGCATTTGACGTATTCTAAAAATTTAACAAAGAACTTTGGTTCTACATCTTCTAGAGACTTCTGTGCATAATGTTTGACAACATAGAAATAATATTAATCTGCACTTGTTGCAAGTGGATGTATAACCATATATAACCAGATGTATTACCAATCTACATTAAATACTTAAATTTTCACTCTAAACTACAACTATATACAAAATCTCTTACAATTGGAATTCCAAAACAAGATTAATTTTTAAATTTTTGCTGAATTCTAAAAATTGTACACTTGTACAATACAAATTTTGGAATTTTAAAAATTGCGCAATTCCAAAATTTGTGGTGTTACTGAACGCAAATGTGGTGTTTTTAATAAATAAAAAATAACGAAAATTTTTGTGATAATTAATAAATTTGATTTAAAGCTAAATCTAAATCGAAAGCTGTATTTAGTAATCATTATAGTGTACTAAATTCATATATAGTAATTTATTCCTAATAAAATTTCGATAACTTTTGTCAGGAAAGACAAAAAAAAAAAAAAAGCGATACCTTCCTGTGTTTTTAAAATTATAGTCTCCCAAATCTTATCAAGTTATATGCAATATTTGATGTTATGTTAATTATCAAGTTTTTAACTTGAAGTTGATAGATGTAATGATGGTAACGATATGACGGTACGTCATGGTATTGTTAGTTGTATTGCAGTTGTTAGATTGTAATTATTAAGTTGTTATTAAGTTATGTGCAAATCTTTTGTAATATTTAGTTTGTTCGATATACTAGCATTTGTCAACAAATTTTTGTATTAAATTGTAAAAACATATATATTATTATTATTTTGTTATAACATTCTTGACCCCCCCAAACAAAAAAAAAAAAAAACTGGCTAGAAGCCTGTAGCAGAGAAGATTAAGATATTTTAAAAAATTATAATCATCATCATTATTGTGCTGTCGTCATGATAGTGGTGGCACTCTATGTGCCAAGAACAGAAGTCAGTTAAATTCTTGACTTTGATATTGATAGTTGCATCTTTCTTGGTCGTTTATAATACAAAATAAAGAAGATAAAAAATTCACTTCTGTAATTTGGTCATTAAATAGTGGAATAATATTTGATTAAATGTAAATAATCTCCAAACTATATTAATAAAGTGACAGAAAAGAAAATCTTGAAATTTTGAGTCATTTGAATTTTTATTGATTATTTTCTTTCTCAAATTTAGCTATCGACGATTATTAGTTTTTGATGAGAGAAATACAAAAAAAAAAGTCTATAGAAGAAATAATTGCTTGAAAGCAATTCATTTGACAACTAAATTTTTTTACTGATTGAAATTAAAATAAAATTAAGTTAATAAGAGTTAAAAGTTTTGATGGAAAAAAGATAAAACTTCGAAAACAATTATTACTAAATTGATTACTAGTGCAAAAAATAATTTAAAAGTTGAAGAAATTTCTGTTGATGTTTTCGATTTAATATGAGCAACTAAATGAAAAATCTTATATTCTAAAAGAATTAAGAAAAGTGAAAAAAAAATTACTTAAATTTGACGACTTAGAAGATGAAATATTAGCTAATGATGAATATAAAAATAAAATTTCTTACAAATTCCGTTTGTCTAAGAAGATGAAGGAATTGAATAGTAAATAACTTCCGAATATAAATGAGCTGAATATTAATCAGAAGTGGTGCAGAGTAATAAAAATGCAAAATTACCTAAGTTAGCATTGTCAAAAGTTCTCAGTGAATATGGCAAGTATAATGCTTCTGAACGCTCAATTGATTAAAAGAGTTGTTAAAGTTGAAAAGATTATTTATTTAAAATCTTTACTTGAAGAACAAACATATATTTGTGTCTGGTTTCTGTCTGACAGAAGGAAATTAAGATTCTTGTTTAAAATTGTTGAAAGATAGATATGGTCGTAACGATTCACTAATTAATAGTAATAAGAATAAGTTTTTAAATTTAGAACCTGTTAGATATTCAAGTAATATTTACCCATAACGTAAGTTGTATGTTCAAGTAGAAATCAGTGTTAAAAATTTAAATTCATTTGTTATTACAAGTGATAGTTAAGACATCTGTTGGATCCAATAAATCTAAAATTACTTCCACAAGATTTAACATTTCAGTTTAACAGAAAGCGAACTTCAAAAGAAAATTTTGATGTGATATAATTAACTGGACTTTTTAAAAATGAAATTGAATGAGAAGCCATTTAATGGTTAGTTATTCGATAATCGCTAAAACAGCAGAAACATTTAATAGTTATCATTTGTTTGTTAGAAATAAAAATGCGTATTACATTAATTTGAAACCATCCACTTCTTTTTAACACATCATTAAATAATTTCTGTTTAATTATATATGAAATAAACAAGTGTCCACATAATATGTTAAATATTCTGATGAACAAAAAAAGATAACATTTAAAGGAAGAAAACAAATGTTACAAATAGGTATATATATATAAATATATATATATATATATATATATATATATATATATATATATATATATATAAATATCTACAAACATACATATCGACAAAATGATCTAAAAACACGGCCTTTAGTCTGGCTCTCAGTGTGAGTTTTTGTAGATTCCTGCAGTGGAACGCAGGTGGTTTGTCCTTATATCATCGGTGGCATTCCTACGGCTTTGTGTGGTCGCGATTGTCTCCGCATGCACCTTCACAGAATTAAACTGACCCTGTGTCATAACCCGAAAGAAATGCATGTGTCTCACTTTGCTTTCAGTTCTGCACTGAATCTTAGTTTTTGGCTGATGGATAATTGATACCATTTGTTTCTTTCTTGTTCTTTGCATTTATTTTTTTTTTTAATGTTATCTATTGCAAACTTGCCATTGGAAATCTATATATACGCACATATATATATATATATATATATATATATATATATATATATACATATATATATATATATATATATATACATATATATATATATATATATATATATATATATATATATATGTATATATAGATTTCCCTGTTTTTATGGAAGACCAATTTAAATTTCTAGTTTTCTGCGATCTGAAATTCCAAATTTTTTTTAATATATATATATATATATTATCTTAAAAAAATTTGGAAATTCAGATCTCAGAAAACTAGAAATTTAAATTGGTCTTCCATAAAAACATCCTGCTAAGGCCTAATTTCCTATAAAGTTAATCTCCATGGTGGATTAACAATAACGCTGTAATTTTGGTGACAAAAGTTTTGTATTTTTAATCGCCGAGTTGTTTGAAGAATATTATGTAAGTACAATAAAAGTTTAAGAAATCGAACAACTTCCTCTCAGATAGTGGTTGATCTTCCTCATGTTATAACAGACATGAAATTTTCTAAAATTCGATTGGACTTTGTAGGACCTTTCCTAATTAGACATAGATATAAAGATATTTAATATCAACAAAAATACTGTTTGTCTATATATATATACTTAGCCACTAATGCTACTCATATAGAAATCGTCAGTGATCTCATAGGAGCATTAGTAGCGTTGATGAGAAGATGTTCTGCACGAAGAGGGAAACCCTACACAAATTTTTACAGACAGAGATACTAATTTTGTTGTGGTTGATAAGAGATGTAAAATAATCCTGATATTACTTTCATGCGATGAAAAGATTCAGAATTATTTCAGTGGGCAAAATATTTAGAGGACATTTAAACTTCCTGCAGCATCTCACTATGGTGGTACTCTGGAAAGCTGAGGTGAAACAAATGAAATAACGAACTGTTGGAACACAAGTTCTAACTCATGAGGAATTATTCACCTTAACAATTCAAATTGAAGCAGTTTAAAATCTTTGTCCATTAGTGTCCATCTCTAGTGATCCTGAAGATTTAAATCCTTTCGCATATAGAAGTTTTATAATTGGAACTACTTTAAATACTATTCCAGAAATTAATTTGGCATCTTCTGCGAAAGTGGTTCTTAAAGATGGATTATGACTCAACAAGCTTTCAGAAAGTTTCTGGAAAAGTTGGTCAAAGGATTATTTCTCACAACTATAAGCAAGAAAACCAAGTGGTTTAGAGCTTAATCGAATTTCATGATTAATGGTTTAGTTTTTGATAAAAGATCAAAATTTAGTTCTAATAAAGTTCAGTTCCAATTGTACTTATGCTTTATAATAATATTTTTATGTTTATAGTTTATAAATTATTTGTGTTTGAATTACAATTTGTGTATTATATGTCAATAGTTTGAATTTTAACCTTTTCTATTATTTACTTATATGTATATAATATTCTTTCTAAGATTTTGAGTTGTATTAATGTTCTATAATTATCTGGGACATTTTAAATAGTAACTGAATTTGTAAAAACTTTAAATTTGTTGTTTAATTATGGACCATTGTTCATAGTGCAGAAGTATGTTCTTACTCCACAATGATTTTGAAGCTGATGCGTCAAACACGCTAGACAATTGCATTCTTGATTTTGGCATGAGTAGATGCATATCTTTTGGCAGCTTATAAAGAAAAATAAAGAACGGAAAAATTTAAATTAATTTTATGATTTGGTTTTCTAAATTAGCAGAATAATAATTGATTAAACGCAAATAATGGAAATAAATCTTTAACACATGTTGATAAAGTGAAAGAAAAGAAGATATTGGAACTTTGAATTATTTGATTTTTATTATTTACCCTTCCAAACTGAACCATTGATGACTATTGAATTTTTATATGTATATGAACAATGTGGGTTTCTGAGTAATTTATGGCACTTTGTTGAATTAAATGTGACTCATTTTGAAAATTGAAACTGTTTTTGTTATAAATTTAGAACATTGTTCAAAATGTTCTAAATGCTTTTTTTCAACAACTGAAGAATGATTTCAAATTAACTAAGTAAAATATTTTGTTACACAGATCTTCCGTTATGCTATTTTATTATTAACGTTTTTGAAATAATTGTATTTTCTTTTTATTAATTATATTTTCTCACCTTTACATACTTCAGAATGTCCTTACGATTTATATAGAATGCATCATTACAATAATTAAGTTAAATCATTTTGAATATTTGTACTTAACTACTATCATTTTCACTTTATAATAAACAAATAACTGGTGTACGGCTCGTATTGACTTCATTGTGCATAACGCTGGTTTAAGTTATTTTGTAAAACGTTTTGAAACAATTCCAGTGCAGAATAAATCTTTGTTTTATAATTATCTCAAAATCTAATGAAAAATGTGTGATTACAAACATTTACATAACATCCTATTATCTTCATGACATAAAAAAAAAACTAAAATTTTATTTTATTTCTTAAATTTTATTATATATTTTTCATTACTATTATTGTTATTTGCTGTCTTTAAATAAAACCTTTCATTATACATATTTAAACCGGAATGAGGCCATTAGACTTTGAAATGAGGACGTAGTGATTATTTTTCTTGCTGAAATCTGACACATACGCTTTCATACGACGTGCAAGTGAGCACTGTGCAGAGCAACTTCCCATGTTGCCCGTGAAACGCATACATTTTTTCTACGCATTTAATAATGTAGGGTTTCCTTGGTAAAATACCTAAAATTATAGTAATATGCTGTAAATATTAATTATGAAAGTGCTGCATCAATAACTGATTGCTCTAAGTTGTATCCATGTTTTCTGTCATGTTTCTCGATGTGCACTATAGTTAACTACTTTGACGTTAACAGTTACAATGTGATTGCTACTGTCCACACTCTGACTAATGACCATTAATTGAAAGTAAATCAAATTTACGTCAAGATGCTAAGTTACGTCAATGGAATGAATCCGTCTTCTACAGTGGCCAAAACACCAAGATATTTAACTGCAGTTTTTAAATTTGGAAAGCCCTATGAATTTATCGAATGTAAAAGATATACTGAAAAATTCAACTCGCCTTTTGGTATCATAGAAAAAAATTGATCACATTTAAAAAAATGGTATCATAGATTGCGTTTTCTTTCATAGAACAAAAATAAAAGGACCATGATATGTTTCAAAATTTGTCCCGTTCTACAAATTTCTCCAGATTTTCTCTATTAGGAAGATTGTATTCCGCCACATTTTCATGGTATTGTTATTGAGTTTTGAAAATAATTCGTATGCCATTACACTGATTATATTGGGCATAAGTCTGGGCATATCATAGAAAAATTGATCATATTTAAAAAATGGTATCATAGATTGCTTTTTCTTTCATAGAACCAAAATAAAGGACCATGATATGTTTCAAAATTTTCCAATCTACAAATTTCTCCAGATTTTCTCTATTAGGAAGATTGTATTCCATTTTTCATGGTATTGTTATTGAGTTTTTGAAAATAATTCGTATGCCGTTAGAGTACTCCACTGATTATATTGGGCATAAATCTGGTTATATCATAGAAAAATTGATCATATTTAAAAAATGGTATCATAGATTGCTTTTTCTTTCATAGAACCAAAATAAAAGGACCATGATATGTTTCAAAATTTTCCATTCCTACAAATTTCTCCAGATTTTCTCTATTAGGAAGATTGTATTCCGCCACATTTTCATGGTATTGTTATTGAGTTTTTGAAAAGAATTCGTATGCCGTTAGAGTATTCCACTGATTATATGGGGCATAAAACCTTTGGAAACACTTTTTTCCATTTTTGATGGGATAAATGACTATATATAAGTAAAAAATTCTCAATTTTGGAGATTTCAAATAACATCTCAGATGTTCTTAAACACATCGCAAAATTTCGAATGTAATTTGCACATTTGGAATACACATTAATTTTCATTTATCTTGCCAAAAAATGAGAAGTGGCCATCAAACTTAGGCTTATAACTGAGATACAACTCATATTAAGACACAACTCAGTTTTATAATGATATAACACAGATTTATATGAATTCATGTGGATTTTTTTCTGTCAAAGCCAGTAATTTTGAATGCATTTAAAGCAGACACTATGTGCATTGAAATCAAGTTTTTGTAAAAAAACAAGTGTAAGAAAATAAACTGTTTTTCTCATTTGGCAAAAAAAATGACAAGATGACATCAAAATCAGATTTAAAACTAAGATGCAACTCAGATTTTCAATTAAGATACAACTCATGTAACTAAGACTAAGACTAAGATATAACTCAGATTTATATGTAATCATGGGAATTTTTTTTTTACAATCAAAGTCGGTAACTTTGGATACATTTGATCTAGACATCATGTACATTGAAATCAATTCTTACAAAAAAAATTTGTAAGAAAATAAGCTGATTTCCTCTTCAGAAATAAAATAAAATTAATAAAAAAAATACATAAATCGATGAATAAAAAATGAATGGGACAGATATACAGACAGAAAGGACAAATATAGAAACGCAACCAATATCCGGAAATGGACCTCTGGGAATGAATGATGCCAACGTTCCAAGGATATCCTGAGGGTCTGCTAACATCCCAGACGAGGTCGAGAATGACTTAAATGTATGTACTTCAAAATTCTTTTGGGAGTATCTTGCTTTCTGGGAAAAAATAGATTTACAGTTGTTAAAATTGTGTAACTACATAAGAAAGTAAGTAAATAAATCCTGACGAAATCTCTACAGCAGTCATAAATGGCTGATCAAACTCAGATTTATAACTGAGATAAAACTAAACTATCATAACTAAAGTATGTAATTTGCATTTGATATTTTAGTTGAAATAAATTTCACACAATCGTAACATCATCGTATGAATTGCATCATTTCATATTAAGTTCAATGGAATTGTTAATTTTACCTAGGATAAATATGTTTTTTTCTGTAAATTCTGTAAAACCACTCCCAATTTTGTCTCTAAAGTCTGTTCGCGAAATATAATTTTTATTTTATTTCAACTTTCAATAATAATTGTGGAATTGTTTATGCATGCATTACTAAATTTGCTATAAAATCTTATCGTGAACCGATTTTTTTAATTTACACAATATGTACATATTTAAAAGGGACCTATTTTCACATGTTTTTTTTTTTTTTTTTTTCGGCATTTATTTAAATTAATATCGAGTTCATTTTGAAATGTATGATATAATAATTCTGATAATTATTTACATATTTTTCATAAAGTACTTTTTGAGCCTAATAGATAATTAGTATATCACAAACGTAACAAAAAATTAATATATCAAATAACATAATTTCATTAACCATACGACATTCAGGAACGTGTTTTGATGTGTTTCATTAAAAACACTTCATTAAAACAGTTTTTTATAGAGGGAAGTTTGTTTATATACAATAATTTATTATGCCAGCCGTTTTATTTTAAAATAAAAACGAGATTGTTCAAGAAATAAAATTCGTTTGGAATTCTATAGTTTGATATTGTTTTTATAGGTATATATATATATAATTCATATAGAATTAATATTTTTGATGTTCACATTTATAATAATAACAGAACTACTGCAACTTCTTTTCCTATTAAACAAAATTTACTTTTTTTCTCCTAATTGCTTTTTAAACAGATGGCTTCCTATATTTTTAACTCAAAATGAATAACAGAAATCGTAAGTCAAGAGTACTAAAGAAATATAAAGTGTTGATATTTATAAATAATATTCTAATCATTTTTTGCATGATGTAGTATCTTAGAATAAGTTTTATATGAAAGTTTGGGAACATTAATTAATTAAAATTATATGAAATCACTGTACTCATGTGAATCCTTTGTAGATGAATGAATTGTCCATTTACGTGTTTAAAGCTTAAATTCCTCAAATTACACCAGGTTTCTCTTCTAATGTTTCTATAGATAACACATTCTGAAAATTATTACATTGGCTCTTCTCTGTTCTAAAAGATTTATGATCACTTTTGGAATTCTAATAGTATAATATTTCTAGTACTCAGTCAAAATGGATTTTACGATGCATGCCAATTTTAGAGTTTGTTATAAATGATTTATCATCATTTTGGGTTGGCTAACATTCTATCACTGACGTTGAATTGAATTGATTTAAACTCAGTTCAATAAATTTTGTTTCATAAATTAAATTTTTATTTCACTAGTTTTTGCTTAACATTATATGAACGAAAGGGTTTTATATGATATAAATCACATTGTTGGTTCAATTTTCGTACACGATAAATTTAAATTTTTTAATTTGTTTTCTTTTGTCTAAGATGTATCTGAAAGTTTCATTTTAGCTAAAATTTATGTTTTTTGAAAAACTTATTTTAATAAATTTGACCTTTTTGGTTTGAGTATTTTTCCTTTTATCAACAGAATAAACGTAATGTACGTAAGTAAATGTAATCTTTATTTTTCTTTAATTTATGGAATGAGCTGAATTGTAAGTATTTCCAAGCATTTTAAATAGTTTAAAAATTAAATTAATAATTTGTTTTTAAATAAAAATTTGGTTTTGCACTGCTTAATGTAAAAAACAATTAAAAAAAACATTTTACAGATAGCAGCGTTTATATTTTTATAGAAATGTCAATATCAGTAATTTAAATAACAACATTTCATTAAAACCAAACAAAAAAACATTTCTAAAATGCATTAAAGAAACTTGTAATCAAAGGCAGAAATTAAAAGAAAACAAATGTCCCCAATGCAAAAGAATATAAACGAAGTGGGTTTTTTTATGGTTTAAATCACATTGTTGGTTCCTTCTATTTTTCAATTCCTTCTATTAGCTCACACTCTCCCTATATATATCTTGTTCAAATTTTCAATCGTTCATAAAACACTTTTATTCATCCACTCAAGTTCAAATACATTTTTTTAAACTTGTTGTGGATGACACTTGATGTTAATACAGTTTTTCAAATATTAATTCATTCATTAAATTTAATTAATTAATTTTAGGTTTTTTTTTTTTTTAGATTTAAGTTGCATATATCTACCAATAGATGGTGCCAGATAAGCGAAAAGAAAATGAAGGAAAATTATTTATAAAGGACTTAATGCAATAGAGTGAAAAAAAAAAAGTAGGAATTGACTTTAACATTTTTTTTATATTACTTGTTTGTACTATAAATGTTTATTAACATGATAAATGTATATATTTTTTTAAAATTTTTCTTTCATCTAAGAATTCTTTGAAGTTTTTATTTATTTATTAAATTTCATGTGTTTTCAAACTTTATTTTAATAAATTTGACAAATTGGCTTTGGTATTTTTCATTTTATCAACAATGCAATGTAAGTAAGTAAATGCAATAGTTATTTTTCTTTAATCAATGGAATGAATTAAATTATAAATAATTCTGTGCCTTTTAAAATAGTTTAAAAATCAGAATAAAGATTTTTTTAAATAGCAATTTGGTATTTACATCTGTTTAATGTCAAAAACAAATAAATAAAAACATTTTGCAGATAGCAGATATTTATATTTTGATAGAAATATCAATAACAATAATTTAAATAACAACATTTAAATAACAGACAATTTCTAAAATACATTAAAGAAACTTGTAATGAAAGAAAATAAATAAACTTAAAAGTAAACTTCATTATCTACATTTAAACTGCATCACATTTGCATTAATAAAATGAATTTATCTAGAAAATCTAGATATTTTTTAATGCGACTTCTATTTATCCACAATGCGAAAAAATGCATTTTTAAGAACCAAAAAATAATAATCGACTAATTATTATAATAATCAAAAATAATAATCTTACAGGTTATCCATAAAATTTGAAATTTAATGTAAGAACAAAACGCATAACAGCATTTAAAATATAAAACAACTACGGAATTTCGAATGATTTCCTTTTATTGAAAAATCTTGTTTTCTGTTTGAAATAACATTATCTTTGCTTTCATCAGACGAACCTTTAGAACAATATTACATTATTTAAAAATATATAATTATTAGTTCGCGAGAGCAATGCAATTAATATTATTAAAAAGCCCTTGAAAGAAAGTAATAAAAGAAATAAGGCAATAGCTATTGAAAGAAATTTTAAAAATAACCAATAGCCACTGAAAGAAATTAAATAAAAATAAGCCAATAGTTATTGACAGAAATTTAAAAATAAACCAATAGCTATTGAAAGAGATGTAAAAAAAATAAACCAATAACTATTGAAAAAATAAAATAAATAAACCATTAGCTATTGAAAAAATTAATAAATAGATAACTATTGAAAGAATTTTTTTCAAAAATTAACCAATTGCTATTGAAAGAAATTTTAAAAAATTAACCAATAGTTTTGAAAAAAAAAAAAACTGAAAATGGCCAAGAAAACGAAAACACTAAATAAAAATAAAAAATAATAATAATACACTTGCATTTTATGGGTAAAAAGAATCGCACAAAAATTACTTAATTGTACAAATATTATTAAATTAAGGAATTATTTAAGCTTCTACATGTGTTTAAATGGAGACATGAATAGCATTTACACATTCATGTATAATATCTTAAGCTTAATGCCAAATCATTTATTAGGCTGCCATCCAAAAACTTCTGTGTGTAAGAGCTTCTGAAAGGATATTTCAGGCAGAAGATGTGTTGACATCAACTTTATGTCAACACATGCCAGCTGAAGGCATTCAGCTGCAGTGTCCCTTTCGAATTTTAGAATTCTGTGAATACAGATGCAATTCTCGAAAGCCCTAGTCAAACTGAATCCTCTTCATCAATTATGATAATGATATAATAGGGATAGAACTTCTCCCCTCTGAGCAATTTATGTGTCGAAATGTCTACAGTTACGAGAACTTGGAAGACACATTTAATACTATGTCTAATAGCTCTGAATTATAGGTTGCATTTATGGATGTGTTGTGATTTACTTGACACGTTGTACGTCTTTATTCTATCGTGGATATGAATTTACCATTTAGTTATTGAGTAATTGAAAATAATTTAGGTATTGAAGTATATTTTCTTCTTAGAAATTTAGTTCCATTTTCTTGTATTAAGAAAATAGTAAAATGTCTCGAAATATTAACTGTTTATTTGTATACTAAATTATTTAATTTAGTTTTGTAGCAAATGGAAATAAATTAAATACTGATATACATTTTCTTTTCTTGTATTAATATCGACATGATATGTCTTGAATTATTAATAACTTAATTAAACTCCAGAGCATTTGTGAATATTTATAAATTAAAATGAAAAGTATCACATCAATTACCACGTTATATCACGGTAATGATTTTATATAGAGTGTTGGTGTTAATGCTGTAACCTCAATGTATCCATACCTTTTGGCAATAAGTTATTTTAAAATATTGATTTTTATTGTAATATGAAGTGAAGCTAAGAAGAAGAAGAAGAAGAAGTGAAGATAAAAATACTAATTTTTAATGCTTTTTCGCCAGCTCAGGATATTCGAAAACTCAGCAATACAATTTTTGAATTCAAATTTCTTCTTCTATGAAATGATTAATAAAAAATAAAACGTGAACATTTTTTAAAAACAATTTTATTCATATTCTTGATTTTGATAAAATCAAATTATTTTCAATGCAAATTTACAATAAAATTATTTCAAATTTTAAATCTTGAAAACAAAATATAAATTTGTAAACATTTAAATATAGGATTAAAACTTTTATAAATGCTTAGGATACTGCTGATAATATTTTAAAAACATAAATAAAATTAAAAAAAATTAAATAAAATTAATGAAAATTCAATTAAATAAAAATAAAATTACTGGAAATTTAAACTAAATTTAAATAAAATTAATGGCAATTTGTGTTAAATTAAGATAAAATTCATGTTAATTTGAATTAATTTAAAATAAATTAATGGAAATTTTAATTATTTTAAGATAAAAAATTAATGGCAATTTTAATTAAATTAAAATAAATTTAATGGAAATTTTAATTAAATTAAATTAAAATTAATTTCAATTAATGGCAAAAAATGAATTAAATTAATGTCAGTTAATGGCAAAATGAATTAAATTAAAATTAATGGTAATTTTACTTATTTCATTCCAAAAAAATACATTGAGCTGGAAAATAATTAAATTTAAATAATTGCCCAATTTAACATCTGGTATAATGTAATTTTTAAATGTAAAAACAATTTTAAATTAAATGCGTGGCATTCTAAAAGAAATCAAAGAAGCCATTGCTCATTACACTAACTTAAAAAAAAAAATATTTTTATTTCCAGTTAGGTTCTTTAAAAAAAAAATATAAGAGGCTTTGGATCCCCAAATACATTATTTATCCTCGAAACTACAGGACAAAGAAGCTGTTGTGTTGTATTCTCCATTGTCCCTTAATGGAAACGTGTATAGGTCTTCCAAAATGGCGAGTTATCATTGCTTGGTTGCAGACGGTAAGAACTGAAAGCTAAAAATACTAATTTCTTGCTTTTTTTTGTCAGCCAACTGGAAGACGAGCTTTATTAATTAAAATGAAATAAAATTAATGGAAATTTTAATTAAAAATGAAATTAATTTAATGGCAATTTTAATTAAATTAAATTAAAATTAATATCAATTTTAATTAAGTGAAAAACAATTTAATGGCAATTTTAATTTAAATAAATTAAAATTATGGCAATTTTGACAAGAAATAAATTAAAAAATTAAATTAATGACAATTAGTGGCAAAAAAAAAATACAATAAAATTAATAGCAATTTTACTTATTTCATTCCAAAATACATTAAGAGAATCTAAAATATATTTCAATAATGACAATATAATTGAACAATTTAATATCAGATCATTTTAAATTTGAAAACAATTTTAAACTAAATGCGTGACATTCTAGCAGAAATCAGAGAAGCCATTGCTAAAAATACTAATTAAAAATAATTAGAAAGAAAAGAAGAAATTAGAAGAAATTTCTTTCTGAATTCCAGCTGGTTGTTTTTAAAAAATATTTATATATAAAAGGCTTTGGATCCCTAAGTACAATATTTATCCTCGAAACTGCAGGACAAAAGAAGCTGTTGTTTTGAGATTCTCCATTGTCCGTTAACGGAAACGTGTATAGGTCTTTCAAAATGGCGAATTATCACTAAGCTTGGTTGTAGACGATAAGAACCGAAAGCTAAAAATACTAATTTCTTGCTTTTTCGCCAGCTCAGCTGGACTGCGAGCTTTATTTTAATTAAAATGAAATAAAATTAATATCGATTTCAATTAAAATATAATAAAATTAATGCAACTTTAATTAATTTCAAATATAACTAATGATAATTTTAATTAATTTCAAATTAATGGCAATTTTATTGAAGTTAAAATTGAATTAATGGCAATTTTAATTAAAATTAAATTAAATTAACGGCAAAAAATAAATTAAATTATAATTAATAACAAAAATAAATTAAATTATAATTTATGGCAAAAAAAATAAATTAAATTATAATTAATGGCAACCATTCCAAAATGGCGAGTTATCATTAAGCTTGGTTGCAGACGGTAAGAACTGAAGGCTAAAAATACTAATTTCTTGCTTCTCCGCCAGCTCAGCTGGACTGCGAGCTTTATTTGAATTAAAATGAAATAAAATTAATGGCGATTTCAGTTAAAATAAAAAAAAATTAATGGTAATTTTAACTAAGTTAAAATAAATTTAATAGTAATTTTAATTAATTTAAAAATAAAATTAATGGCAATTTTTATTTAATTAAATTAAAAATTATAGGCAATTAATGGCAAGAAATAAATTAAAATAAAATTAATGGAAATTATTGGCAAAAAATAAATTAAAATAAAATTAATGGCAATTTTACCTTTTCATTCGAAAAATACATTAATTAATTAAATTTCAATCTGACAATATAATTGCACAATTTAATATCAGATATTAAATCATTTTAAATTTAAAAACAATTCGAAATTAAATGCTTGACTTTCTAGAAGAAATCAAAGAAGTCATTGCTCAAAATACTAATTAAAAAGAATTAGAAAGAAAAGAAGAAATTTCTTTCTGAATTCCAGCTGGTTATTTTTTAAAAAAATATAAAAGGCTTTTGGATTCCTTAAGTACATTATTTATCCTCGAAACTGCAGGACAAAGAAGCTGTTGTGTTGTGATTCTCCATTGTCCCTTAATGGAAACGTGTATAGGTCTTCCAAAATGGCGAGTTATCATTAAGCTTTGTTGCAGACGGTAAGAACCGAAAGCTAAAAATACTAATTTCTTGCTTTTCGCCAGCTCAGCTGGACGGCGAGCTTTATTTTTATTTCATCATTTCATTTAAGGGACAAAAAGTAAGTAAAAATCAAGAGACGATATAAGGTAAAAGTGGATAGTAAAAGCAATTTGGTCTAAGCAAAGGAAAAGAAGCCAATCAAAATCACGTTTCGCCCAATTTAAGGTTCGGCAATTCTATTCTTTCAATTTTACTTTACTTCACTTCACTTCTTTTTCTTTCTTGCCCATACCCGCAGCGGTCGGAATTACATCCAGCTGACGCTACATCGAATGGAAGATGAGCAAAAGATAAAAAAAAAAAAAAAATTTAGAAAAAAAAAAAAAAAAAAAGTTCGAAATCGAAATGAAAATCAGGGATTCATAGAAGAATAAAAACTTCTTCACTCGTAGAAAATTTTATAAAGATTAATCCGGTGAAAACAGTGTGGGCCTTTTTAAAATTCCATCCTAGTTCGATTTGGAAAAGAATGAATCGAACCTTTAAAAAATGCAGCTAAATTTTAATCAGTTTGGCCGCCCTTCCATTCACATCATATCCATTAGAGATATTTAATCTTTTAAAATTGTAGAACAGTTTAGAAAAAAAAAATTTGTTCTTTTTCTCTTCCCCCTTTTTGCTGAGAACTGTCCAATTCATATAAGAAAATAGATTTTCTTCCAACCCTTCGAAACGGATTAATATGCAGTTAAAGTCACAGGGAAAGAAACTCCCTTTCGAATCTAGTTGAATAATACATAAAAGTGCCTTTTGGAAGAAAATTTTGTTGTTTTGCTTATTCTAAAAGTCTTAGAAATTCAATTTCAATAGATAATTTTAAAATATGGTATGATCATTAACTTTACATGTATCTGAAATTCTGGATAATTTTATGTTTGAATAAGTTTTAAAGAAAGTAGTAGAAATTATTAACACAAAATGACAAAACGATATTTAAATTGAGTAGAAAAAAATTTTTTTTTTAAAATAGTTTAATATTCTGTTTAACTTTTTAGTAGAAGTTGCAAAATTCATAAAATTTTCATATTCTATTATGTCTTATAATATTATAGTAACAACCATAAATAATTGAGAAAATTGCATTACACAATTTGATAAATTTATAAATACTATATATTATAATTATAATAAAAAAATTATAATTATAATTATATTAAAAAATAAAATTATAAAATAATTCTAATAAAAGTTATAATATGCAGTTAAAGTCACAGGGAAAGAAACCCCTTTCGAATTTAGTTGAATAATAGATAAAGCGCCTTTTGAAGAAAATTTTGTTGTTCTGCTTATGTCTAAGAGTCTTAGAATTCAATTTCGATAGATAATTTTAAAATATGGTATGATAATTAACTATACATGTATCTGAAATTCTGAGTAATTTTATGTTTGAATAAGTTCTAAAAAAAGTAGGTAGAAATTAATAACACCGAATGACAAAGCGAATTTTAAATTCAGTAGTCAAAAAAATTATTATTTTTTTACAATTCAACTTAAAATTTCATATTCTGTGTAATTTCTAGCTGCTTTCGTTATTAGAATTTAAAATATTCTTAAATATTTGCTATTGAATCGTTTCAAATAATATTTTGGCAACAGGCATAAATAATGGAGAAAATTACATTACAGACTATATAAATTTATAAATGCTACATATTATAACAATAATAAAAATATGTTTGTTATGCTTTTGAAGATTTAAAACTTTTTGTTTCTATGAAGGTAATTTATTATTTAGACTTTTCTATATTTTATTGTTTTGCTAATTTCTAAAAGTCTTAAAAATTCAATTTCAGTAGATAATTTTAAAATATTATATGGTCATTAGCTTTACATGTATTTGAAATTCTGAATAATTTTATGATTGAATAAGTTTTAAATAAAGTAGGTAAAATTAATAACACAGATGGACAAAACGAATTTTAAATTCTGTAGCAAAAAAATTATTGTTTTGTAACTCAACTTAAAATGATTTCATAATCTGTGTAATTTCAAGCTGCTTTCGTTATTAGAATTTAAAATATTCTTAATTTTTTTGCTATTGAATCATTTCATATTATATTATGGCAACATGCATAAATAATTCTGTAAATTACATTACACACTATGATCAATTTACAAATATTATATATTAAAATAAAAAGGGCATTTTTTATTATACTTTCGAAGATTTAAAGCTTTTGTTTATATGTAGGTAATTTATAATTCTGACTTTTCTATATTTTCTTGTTTTGCTTATTTCTAAAAGTCATAGAAATTCAATTTCAATAGATAATTTTAAAATATGGTATGATCATTAGCTTCACATGTATCTGAATTTCTGAGTAATTTTAAGTTTGAATAAGTTTTAAAGAAAGTAGGTAGAAATTAATAATACAGAATGAGAAAATTTTAAATTGAGTACCAGAAAAAATGTTATTTTTTCAATTCAATTTAAAATGGTTTGATATTCTGTGTAATTTCTAGCAAAAGTTGAAAAATTCTTAAATTTATCATATTCAATTATGTCTTATAGCATTATTGCAACATACATAAATAATTGAGAAAATTATATTACACACTACGCCAAATTTAAAAATATTATATACTATCATTATAATAAAAAGCCCTTTTTATGATTTTGAAGATTTAAAATTTTTTTGTGCATATGTAGGAAATTTATAATTCTGACGAATATATGCTTACATTTTAGAAATAAATTAAATTATATTTATAAATAATTTAAGAAAATGTATGCGAAATTTATATTTCCCATGTATTTTCTTATTATATGTTAAATGCTTAATATATTAAAATTAGATTTACTGAAAATATTAAAAATGTTACACATTTTGAAAACTGTTTCTAGATATATATTCTTTTAAAAATTGTAGATTATTAAATTATTAGAATAAATCAATTTAAAAAAAAGTATTTTATACGGTTTGATCAATTATTTTTATAAAACAAAAAAAAAAATTTATTTGTCTTTCAATATTGCTATTTGAAATAATTTTAATGTAACATACATAATTAATAAAAATGTCAATGTCATTTCAAAATGTTATAAATTAATAAAATATTGTCAGAATTTTTACACATAAAATTATGGGATTACTTTGAGGACAGGGATTTTTTATGTCGTTATCCCTTTTCATGTCCCCAATCTTCAATTTTTAAAAATTTCTTTCATGAGCTTTTCTTTAAATTTATGTTACATTTTTTTTTTAATATCTTTTACGAGTTAATAATTATGTAATTAAATGATTTAATATTGCAAAATTGTTTTAAAAAATCGTCTAGCAAAAGCAAAAGAATATTTTATTTAAAATTGAATATGAGATTTTTCCGAAAAAGAAAATCGTCTGGTAAAAGCAAAAATATTTTATTTAAAATTGAAAATGAGATTTTTCAGAAAAAGAAAATCGTCTGGTAAAAGCAAAGAATATTTTATTTAAAATTGAAAATGAGATTTTTCAGAAAAAAAGAAAATCGTCTGGTAAAAGCAAAGAATATTCTATTTAAAATTGAAAATGAGATTTTTCAGAAAAAGAAAATCGTCTGGTAAAAGCAAAAGAATATTCTATTTAAAATTGAAAATGAGATTTTTCAGAAAAGAAAATCGTCTGGTAAAAGCAAAGAATATTTTATTTAAAATTTAAAATGAGATTTTTCAGAAAAAGAAAATCGTCTGGTAAAAGCAGAAAATATTTTATTTTAAATTGAAAATGAGATTTTCAGAAAAAGAAAATCGTCTGGTAAAAGCAAAAAAATATTTTATTTAAAATTGAAAATGAGATTTTTCAGAAAAAGAAAATCGTCCGGTAAAAGCAAAGAATATTTTATTTAAAATTGAAAAGGAGATTTTTCAGAAAAAGAAAATCGTCTGGAATTGTAAGATTTTTTTTTATTGTTTTAAGATTGTTGTTATAGTATTTTTCCTACATTAAAATGAGTTGTATTTGATGTATGAGTTGTAAAATGAGTTGAGCATTTTATGAGTAACACATATATATATATCGTTCTGTTCGATTATAATTTATTTTCAATTTTTTTCATAATTAACTACTTGTTAAGTTATTTTCTAAATTTATTAAATCATATTTTCTAGTTGTAAGTAATTCTTTATACACATTTTAAAATAATTGAATAATTTTTTTCTTTGCTGAATCAGTGTTTAGGAACTCCTAATTTCTGTCTCGTTTAAAAGTTTCATAATTCGAAAAACACTTTTCTTAGAGAAAAAAAAATCAATCAAATCCCTTATATGCCACTGGGTTATGTTTCCTAACAATTCTTCTGGGGATTTTTGCCAAGAAAAACGTAATTTGAATTTCCGGTATATTTATGTATCCAACTTCCTGCGTAAATTGAATCATGAAACACCTGTCGTCTGCAGCACTGACGCTTAGATTTTTCCCCAAATCCTTTGTTTGTTTAGGGAAAAAAAAGAAGGTCGATACTATTTTGACACGTTTTCCCTCAGTTTCCTCACGTCCCATTCGATTTGTGTCTAGAGAAAGATAACTGTTCTTATATTATCTCTAACTGTTTGCTATTGTAAATCAATTTTGCTGTATCGTGTCCGTTTTTTCTCTAGCTTACAGTTTACTCTTACACATTTTTTCTATTTTATCTTACACAGTATAATTGAAATTTTAGCATGCTCAAAGGAAGAGTAAATACCAATTGTCAATAAAATGCTGAATATTTTGAGAATTTTTATTTAGTTTTGATTAAATACTTGGAGAAAAACGAAAATTTTTGTTACTTCTATGTGGTAACTTTTTATAATACTTTGTATATTATATTGGTAATTTTATTAAACAAAAACCTTTTGAATTTAAAATTGTTGTTTAAAAAATATTTTTCCTATGTCAATGAATAAAATATAATTGAAATAGTAAATAATTTCAGAATTAAATATTTTTGGATTTAAAATTGTTGTTTAAAAATATTATTTTCTATTTCAATGAATACAATATAATTGAAATAGTAAATAATTTCAGTATTTAATATTTTTGAATTTAAAATTGTTGTTTAAAAAATATTATTTTCTATTTCAATGAATAAAATATAATTGAAATAGTAAATAATTTCAGTATTTAATATTTTTGAATTTAAAATTGTTGTTTTTAAAAATATTTTTTTCTATTCCAATGAATAAAATATAGTTGAAATTTCAATGAATGAATGAATAAAATATACATGAAATTTAAATGAATGAATGAATAAAATATACATGAAATTTAAATGAATGAATGAATAAAATATAATTTGAAGGATATTTTCTAAAGTTCGATTAATCTTTGTAGGACCTTTCCTAATTAGACATAAGAAAGAAGAGATTTAAAATCAATAAAAATTAAGTTTGTCTGTATCTATATACACTATTGGCTATTAAAATTGCTACACTAGGAAGAAATGCAGATAGCAAAATGTTTTTAATTGGACAAATATATTATATTGGAAATAACAAATGATTAAATTTTCAAGAAATTTTCTCACATCCTATTCGATCTGTGTCTAGAGAAAGATAACTGTTCCTATTTTGTCTCTAACTGTTGGATATTATAAATCAACTGACAGCTGCTTTTGAAAGCCGATTCAGTAATTTACAGTTAGACGAATACAGCAAAATGTCTTAAATATATTCCATTTCATGTTGAAATCGAGTCGGCCCCAGAATATCTCCAAATGGAACTAGTTGACTTACAAAGCAATACTGAATTAAAACACATTTTTTTGAAACATCAGAAATAAAAATAGATTTTTATAACATTTACTTCACAAAAGAGAAATTTTCCAATTTTTTAAATCTGGCACAAATGGAGGCAACACCCATTACGATATGCAAATATCCAAATTGAGATGGATTTGCAAAAGCTAAGTGAAAGAGTGGCGAAGCAAATATCGCCCTACTAAAATAAATATATTTTAATGATATCATTTTATTTATTTCATTTAAATTTATATATTTTTATATCATTTTTAGTGTTAGATATTTCTTAACAATGCGCATTTAGTGTCATTATTATTATATTAGTTATGTGTACAAGAATAATAGTAAACAGAACAATAATAACTCATTATGCTTCGATTTTTCACTAAAAAAATGTCTATAATGGGTCGAAATCTAATAGGGGAAACATAATTTTATATGCGACCGGCGGGTTATGATGAATTTCCAAAATTTGCCCGCAAGATCCAAAAACATCCCTTGGCCTAAAGTGTGCACAAAATGACCGTAGAGTGACAAACAAAACTAAACACATACGATATGCAAATGCGGGTTGTTCCCCGCAAAAGATCTCTCTTACACTGCCCTCCTTCTTCAGAATCACGGAGCAGAGGTCAGACTTCTACCTACGAGCTCCATCCCAACAGAAGCTGCCTTTCTCTTCCCTCCTTCTATGAGAGATACGACTGTCAAAAATGCTGTCTATCTAGAACTTTTTGAATTATTTACCACGGGAATTCTTTACCATTCCACTTAATTGTAACCGTACTTCGGTTTGAAGAATTTTCTTCCTGGAATTTTTTTGTAAATAGTCTCCCGTGGTAGACGTGGGAACATATAATTTTATATGCGGACCGTGGAGTTATGATGCATTTCAAAGTGGCCCGCCAGATCATTTGAGTTGACCACCCCTTATCTACATCGTGCAAATTTCCTGGTAAATACGTAACAGCAGTCACTAAAATTTCTGCTGAAGATAGCATTTTTTTTTTTGGTCTCTCCATGCCTTTCGTTGTTTGCATATGAAATTTTCTTGCAATCCGTTAATTAGTTTCATCTGCAGATGCCTTCGCATAATAGCATTTATTATATTGTCCCACTTGTATTAAAATATAATGAATAATTTCCCTTTCTAATGTAAATTGCAGTCATTTAATACTTGGCATCGTGTAAAGGAATTGAATGGGAATCGAAATTTACATTAAGGATGTTTACTAAAGGGTAAAAGTTCAGTTAATGGTAATTCTAGCTGAATGGATTTCTGATTATATCAGTAATGAATCATTCATTGAGATTTAAGTAATTTGACTGGAATAGGATTTCTATTTGAAAAGCACGTTTAAACGCAACAGTTTAACTTCGCAATCGGACCGAAAATAGTATATTTTAATTAGAAAATTATCATCTATTTCAATATTTTATAAGGATTTTTAATATTTTTGAATAATAATTTCCTATAAATTATATGATTTAAGTTAGGTATAAGGTATGATTTAAGTTAGGTATAAGGTATAAGCAAAATTAAGTTTTCCTTTAATGAGTGTTGCTCACCTGAACTATTATGTTGAGCAATAAATAATTCTGAAAATTATATGTATATAATGCTTGTAAATAAAATTAACGTGTGCAAATGAATCTGAAAGTGGTCCTCCTCTTGTAACTATTATGTCTAGTATAGGCCTAAACTTTACAATATCTGTATAAATTATCTAAGGTTAAGTGGAATTTACGATCAGCTAATTATTTATTATATAACGCGTTCAAAAGGGCAGCCACTTTCAGGTACATGAAAACACTTTAAATTTTTATTGCAAACATTATATATATATATATAGGGGATTTCAGAACTCTCGAATCTACGACGAATCCAATGCACTAGTCTGCTGCAGCCCTTCATTATCATACGGCGTCATACACGATACCACAAGGAGCTCAATTTGAAAACAGGCAGAATGTCCGGCCTATTAACTCACTCCAGGGAAAAAAAGAAAAACAACACTTCTGGTCTGCTCTTAAAGAACTCTCTTCCTTTTTCACCAAAATTCTCCTTTTAAGACAAACCGTCAAGAGACCCTTCTTCAATCCGCCAGCTTTCCTCACTTCTCATAGAGTAGACATTTCTCAGTTCGTGGTCTATCATCATTCATGATGGAACAAATAATAGTATATCATATTCAATCTGTAGTTATTTCGACCTGTGAAGGCCACACATACATTCGCCAATTTCCTCATTATACATAATATCGAATATCAGATTTGAGTGACAGGTTGTTCCCAATAGTACAAAACAGTAATTCCATGTAATATAACTACCACAATACTGCTAGTCTACTGTTAAATTTAAGTGATGGTTTATTAAAATAACATACCTCCCTCGCTCCTGCGAATGAACCTTTCAGTAAAGAGATAAGATATATACTGAAGTGACAAAAGTCATGGGATACCTCTTAATATCGTGTCGGCCCTCCTTTCGCCTGGCGAAGTGCCAACTCGACGTGGCATGGACTCAACAAGTCGTTGGAAGTCTTCTGCGGGAATATTGAGATGCTGTCTCGATAGATCCATAATTGTGAAAGCGTTGATGGTGCAGGATTTTGGGCACGAACAGACCTCTCGATGATGTCCCATAAATCTCGATCATGTCTTCCAGATCATTCTTCTGTTCTTCAAACCAATCGCGAACAGTTGTGGCCCGGTGACATGGCGCATTGTCATCCATAAAAATCCCATCGTTGTTTGGGTACATGAAGTCCATGAATGGCTGCAAATGATCTCAAGTAGCTGAACATAAGCATTTCCAGTCAATGTTCGGTCAGTCGCAGTCCAGAGGACCAAGTCCATGCCATGAAAAAAAAGCCCACACCATTACGTCAACCACCAGCTTGAACAGTGCCTTGCTGACAGTTTGGGTCCATGGCTTCGTGGGGTCTGCGCCACACTCGAACCTACCATCAGCTCTTACCATTCGGGACTCATCGGACCAGGCCACGGTTTTTCATTCATCTATACCAACCGAAATGCTCAATAGTCGCTGCAATGTCGTTCTGTCAGTAAAGGCACTCGAGTCGACTGCTGGAATAGGTTTCTCCGCACAGTTCTAACAAACAAGTCCTTGTACGTCCCACATTGATTTCTGCGGTTATTTGACGCAGTGTTGCTTGTCTGTTAAATTTACGACTCTTTGCAGACGTCGCCGGTCTCGGTCGTTAAGTGCAGGCGGTCGACCACTGCGCTGTCCATGGTGGGATGTTATGCCTGAAATTTCATACTCTCGGCACACTCTTGACACAGTGGATCTGGGAATGTTAATTCCCTAACGATTTCCGAAATGGCATGACCCATGCGTCTAGCTCCAACTAACATTCCGCGCTCAAATTCTGTTAATTCCCGTCGTGCGGTCATCATCACGTCAAAACCTCTTCACATGAATAACTTGAACGAAATGAAAGCTCTGCGAAAGCACTGCGCATTTATACCTGTTCTACGCGATGCTACTGCCATCTGAAAATATGCATATTGCTATCCCATGACTTTTGTCACTTCAGTGTATGTATATATATATATATATATATATATATATATATATATATCATATCTTTTTTTACCGAAAGTTTAAAGATAAATTTAAAAAAAAACAATGATTGGCTGCATAGACTTGTTCAGAAATATTTACCATCGAACATGCAATCTTCTCCCCACTTTTTTATTGGATTACACATTTGAAATACCAGTTGAGTAGAAGTATCTAACTTTTCAGTCCTTTTCACTGAGAACTGAACTGCTTTCCAGACATGGCTGCAAGGAACAAAATATGGGCTCTGGTGAGGTGATATTGTTAGTTTCCGAGTCAGATGCTGCTAGATTTCTTTAACTCTTAATGCAACACAAACTATGATATACCAGAGAAAAGATTCGATGTACTTTTTCGCATATTCTGAATATTTCTGTTTCAATGTTTATTTACAATTGAACATTTTGATGTGCATTCTATTTTGAACTTTGCGCATTCATATTTTAAACTAGTTGAATCTTCTCATTACGATTATAAAATGGTAAATATTCAGTTTTGGGTAAATTAATTTGATTGCACACCCGACTTTTGTGTATATATAAATGTTTAAAGAATTTTATTAGCTATAGAACTTTCACCCCTTGATTGTGAAATTGAAAATAAATTGTTAAATAACATCTAATCCATTGTTTGTTTCTACTGTATGTTCAATATGGGTCTTAATAAAGTAATTCTATAAAATCAACAGCTGCAAACATATTGGTATGCTTCCATATTTTTGTCTTCCATGAAGAAGTTTTTACATTTCAGTTGGCTTTACCACTGTATACACATGCTTAGCATTACAACAGATTCCCTATAATTTTCCACAATCATACTGTGAATTTTTGCAACATCAGTAGCAGATTGCTTCGAAAAACAGTAATAAATCAATACTTTTGCATAAAATTAATATTATTTGATGGAACTTAATAATACTATCAAATCAACATCTACAAATTTGCTGGTATACTTTCATGTTATTTATCTCCCTTGAAGAAGCTATTACATTCCAATAGGCTTAATTTACTTTCACATGCCATTACAACAGTGTCTTTAAAAGCAGTTATACGTCAATATATTCGGTATAAAATTAATCACGTTTAACAAAATTTAAAACAAGTTTTCGTAATTAAAGAAAATATCATATACTAAATATGGCTTGGAAAAATAAGCATGATTTTAAGAAATATTAAAATATCAAGAAAATTTAAGTTTGTTGCTTATTTTATTGTTAAAAAATGTATCTGGGCTTCCAATTTTATTTATTTATTCTCTTTTACCAATTATTTTACAAAATAACATAATTAAACAACAACATGTTTTTAAGTTTTACTTGGCACAACAAATATTTATTAAAATAAAACATAAATTGTTAACATCATGCAAAAGGAAATAGCGTATTAACAAAGTTTATTTTTCTACTTAATAAATAATCCTTAAACAAATAAAGAGTTAAAATTGAATCCAAATTCTATCCTTGAAAATGTCAATAAGTTTCACAAAAATCTCTTGTCTTTTACAGAAGCGATTCTGTTAGTTGTTTCTTTTTAAAAGCAAAGATAAATAAAAGGGTAAACAAAGGGGAAAATGTTCTTTCGCTTAAGGTGGGTGACAACTAAACGGTACAAAGCTTGCTCATTATCGAACAAAAGTTGTAGAAATAAAGGGATTTTACTAAAAAAAGCAAATTAGGTTTTGCTTTTATAGTATCCAAGACAAACGAAAAAAAAAAAGATGACGAAGCTTTCTTCTTATCTGACTAGAAAGTCGTAGCAACGTCGACTGCTTTATCCTTTCAGGAACAAACAATTCAGTTAGCAATTTTGTTTGCTTTCACCCATTTCAAACTCAATTGGATTTTTAAGCATCTACGTAAGTAAATGGGAAGTTATCCATCCAAAGTAGAAGCATGAGAAGTTTAACCGAATTTTTATTTCAATTTGCTACTCCCTCGAGATCAAATAGCATTCTCTGCTGTTGACTTCCTTCCTACATGAAAAACTTTTATATATTTTGCTAGAATTTCTGCGAGCCGTATTTGATATGCTTTATTTATTCAAGACTATTTCAATTGGCCCATTCTTATTGAAATTTGTTCAAACAGTTGTCTTTTATTACTCATTCTGCAAGAAGCTTTAACCTTCTTTATTAATATAAAACTGTAAAAATACTAATATTATTTAATTCACTTTTGAAGATAGATAAATTAGTGCACGATGTATGGGATTATTTTATGTATCAAATTTGACAAAAGATTTTGTTTTGAATGGTTTTAATACTTCCTCATGATATTTGAATTACTTAAGTTGCAATACTTAAAAAACAAACTGTTGCAATAATACTCTTTTAGTAAGGTGCAAATTTTGCCAATGCTTGACTTATTCTTTGGCCATTAACATTTTTCAATGCCATTCACGTTTAATTTTGCATTTTAGTATTTAGGTAAAAAGCATTTTATTTTTTGAAATAATGAAGAAAATATATAAATAAAAAAAATGAAGACAATGTATTCTTTGAAATTGAATTTTGTATTTCCCATTAACTTACACTGTATTTCACATTTACTTCTGTGCATCATTTAATTTTGTATTTTCTTTTAGAACAAAAAACGATATAATTATTTTTAATAGAAATATTATTAATTTTATACTATATTAATTATTAATATTTTATTATGAAAATCGATACAAAATTGCTATGTAATAAATTACTTTATCATCACATTATTTAAACTAAATTTTTTAAAATATATCTATATACTATCATATGCCGTAACACATACATCTGTAAAACCGATTCCTTCTTTCCAATTTCAGTTATTAAATTGTAAAATAATTTGATTACCAAAAAGCTTAATTTACAAAATAATGACTTTCATTTGTTATTGCGTTTGAACTCACCAGCGCTAATGAATGTACAAAATCTACTTTATTCTGTTTGAAATTCTGATGTCTATGCTGATGAGAAGGAAATTCTGTTTTGAATCGATGGTAAACAAAGTTAACGCTCTCGGAACTATTCGGAATAATCACTTACGTCTCATTCCGTTTGCTTATCCTGTTTGCTCCTTTTCGGAGCTAATGATGAAAAAGATAAGAAGTTTATCCAACTTCTCTGCATCACATGCGTAATATCACTTTTTTCTCTGTCCACTACAAGAAACCTATAACATATGAAGTAAATGCATTAATAGCACTTAACTGATTTAATTCAAATAAATTACTCGCAATCGATTCTTACTGAGATGTGATTTAAAGATGAATGTTTTATTAAAAATATATTTGAGAAAAATAAACAAATAGTTGCATGCTCTCAATGAAATGAGTGTTAATTGGAACTCACGGTAAGACAAGAAAAAAAAAATTAAATTAGCTAATTAAAATTGAAGGAGACTTAAACAAAAAATGTCGTTAATTAGCTATTTTTTCCTGTCGTTTCAATTACAATAGATGAATTCAAGTACAATTATGAGTAGGTCTCATAATAGGGTTTGCTGTTTTAATGTTGTCGATGCAATTTAAAATATCTTACTTGCAGTAAGTTATACAATATGCAAAATAAATAACCTACATATATGTATAACTTATATAAATATATAATTTAAAATATGGTAGTTTTAATTAGAAGTAGGTAGTTATTATTATCTGTACTAGTGTATTTTTCTTATTTTGAATGTAAGCAATTATTTCAATTTGTAAATATAGTTGCAGATATGATTTAAAATAATCAATAAGTCTTATAATTGGCTTGCCGTTTTAATATTGCTATTGTAACATTATTTAAAATAGTTCACTTGCAGCAAGTTATACAACATAAATATAAAGATTCTAAATAAATGAATGTTTTATATAAACGAATATAAGATGTTTTATATAACGAATTTAAGATATAAAATATAAATAACATACTTTATATACATAGCTACTATAAACGAATTTAAACTGTTTCCTGTACCAGTTTATTTCTCTTATTTTAAATATGAGCAAATTTTTCAATTTGTCAGTCTAATTGCAGATATGACTTAAAATAAACAATAAGTCTTATAATTGGTTTGCCGTTATAATATTGTTGTTGCAAAATTATTTAGAATACCTCCCTTGTAACAAGTTATACAATTTAAAATATAAACAATAGTTGCAAATAGTTTAAAATGTCCCTTCCTATTTAAGAAATTTCAGATAAACTGTTAAATAATTAGAAAGGGGAAATATTACTTAATAAAATATATTAATAATAAATTAATAAAGGAAAACTTCATTTCAGGAAAAAAATATCTTCCAAGATTTGTTAAAAGGTAAAAGTTTTTATGCTCAATCAAAAAAAGCTCTGGAAATAATTAAGTTAATCAATATTTTTTACACTCATTAATTTAATTCAAATATTGTCAGTTAGTTGTCATTAAATTATTAAAATTTGTTGATAATCTTTCCGGATAATATAGCCATCGTAATGAGATGTCCTTAAAAAATATGTTTTTATTCATAACTTTTTACATACAAATATTCTGTAAAAAAATTAACTGTCATTTCAACTAAAAAATTAAATCAATATCTCACTCACAAATATTTTCAATACCAAGCATTATTTTTTAAAAGTGTAGTAAAATCAATATGTTTAACATGACAAGAAGAGTTTTCTCTTTTTACCCCAGAATACAAGACTACATTTTTCTCTCTTTCTTCTTTTTTACAGGAAAACGCGAATTCTATCTTATGTAAAAGACATGATCAAATGTGATCCTTTTGTCTTACTTACTTTACATTTACAAACAAAAAAAGTTAAACGGACAAGAACAAAAAAATTTTTTTTTGTAATGATTTAAATATCAAAAAAAAAAAAAAATGTCATAAAAACATTCAAATAGCATGAAAGGAAATTAAGTAGAAAACGTTTGACGACTGTAGAAGAACGCAATAAGTAAAATCCAGAAATCAGTTTGAGCAAAAACTGGAAAAATAAAGAAACGGTGATGAAGTGGAACATGGAGAGAGACGCAATGAGTTTTACTTTTGCTTTGTCGTTTTTTTTTTATTTCGAGCAATTTACATTGTGGAACTTGATGTCTTTAAGTTGAAGAACTTCTTAATGCTCGACGTACATAAGTTTTTCGTTTTTCATTTCTTGTAAACAGGGCCACAAGTTAATGGGGCGCCATTTTTAAGTCTCTTCCACATTGGCGATTTATGATTTCGTTCTAAATTAGGATGAATTTTACTGTATTATGAGATATAGTTTTTCGTTCCAGTGATTTCAATTTGTAACTTTTGAAAGGAAGGATTTTTCTCGTCAGTATTGTTATAAAATGTTTCAGAATGTTAACTGAATCATTTAATATGGAGTTTTGTTATCCGTAAGGTGATCTTTTCAAACTACAATTCATTCACGGAGACATGAAATATAGGATTTATTGGAGTATTTTGGACAACAAAATAGAGAGAGGTCCATTATATCTCGCCATATTTTTCATTTTTTTTATCGTATTTGGACAGAAATATCCTTTTAGTTTATCTAAGATTTTAGCGTAGAATAATTAAGTATATTATAACAATAAGCCTAACAATACAAAGTGGAAGGATATATTGGTGCAATGGAGCAGTAAAAAGTTATGAAGTCTTTACATATGCAGTATCATCACTACCAATAGAACAATTCAGGAGTTCAATGAAATTTATGTAACTGGAATAGAGGAATTTTACTGTATTACGAGATATAGTGGTTTGTTACAGTGATTTAAATTTGTAACTTTTAAAAGGGATATGTTTTGCTCGTCAGTATTGTTATAAAATGTTTCAGAATGTTAACGGAATCATACATATTGAGTTTTGCTATATGTAAGATGATCATTTACAACTACTTTTAATCAAGAAGACATTAATTATTTTTCTTATTTTGAATGGAACCAATTTTTTTAATTTGTAAATATAGTTGCAGATATGATTTAAAATTATCCTTCATATTTAAGAAGTTTCAAATGTGGAAAACTTAAATATCAATATAGGAAAATTATAATTAAGAGAAAAAAATACCTTATATGGTTTGTAGAAAGATATCCTTATCAAAAAATTACAAAGTTTAAAGATAAAAATAATGAAGTTAGACAATATATTTAAAAAAAAATTAGTTTAATTTTAACATTGTAAGTTAATTATCATTAAATTTTTAAAATTTGTTAATATTTTTCCACGAAATTAAGCCATCTTAAAGAGATTTCAATAAAAATATCTATTTATTCATAAGCATTTTTACTTATAAATATTCTGCAAAAAAAGTAGCTGACATTTAAAGTTAAAAATTAAATCAATATCCCACTGAAAATATTTCAATATCACACATTATTTTCAAAAAGCGTACTAAAAACAATATGATTAACATGACAAGAAGATTTTTCTCTTTTTACCACAGAATACAAGACTACATTTATTTCTTCCTTTCTTTTTTTCTACAAGAAAACACTAATTCTGTCTTATGTAAAAGAATGGATCAAATGTGATCCTTTTGCTTTACTTACTTTACATTTCCAAAAAAAAAAAAAAAAAAAAAAAGAAAAGAAAAGTAAAGAAGACAAGAAAAAAAACTTTTTGTAAGGATTTAAATACTAAAAAAAGTGTCATAAAAACATTCAAATTGCGTGAAAAGGAAATTAAGTAGAAAACGTTTGACGGCTGCAAAAGAACGACAGTAAGTAAAACCCAGAAATCAGTTTGAGCAAAAAATTGGAAAAAATAAAGAAACGGTGATGAAGTGGAACATGTAGAGATGCAATGAGTTTTACTTTTTACTGTGTTCCTTTTTTTTATTTCCAGCAATTTACATTGCGGAACTTGATGTCTTTAAGTTGAAGAACTCCTTAATGCTTGACGTCCATATGTTTTTTCGTTTTCATTTCTTGTAAACAGCGCCACAAGTTAATGGGGCGCAATTTTTAAGTCTCTTCAACATTTGCCATTTATAATTTTGTGCGAAATTAGAATCAATTTTACTATAATATGAAATATAGTGTTTCGTTTTAGTGATTTAAATTTGCAAATTTTTTGGTGTGTTTCCATGATTATTGTCTTCAATGAAGAAGTTGTTACATTTCAATCGGCTTAACCACTGTATACGCATGGTTACCATAACAACAGATTCCCTACGATTTTCCACAATCAGACAGGATATTGTACAAAATCAATAGCAGTTTTCTTCAGAAAGCAGTAATAAATCAATATTTTTTGCATAAAATTAATCAAGTATGATAGAATTTCTTTTTCTTTCTAGTATGGATCTTAACATTACTATCAAATTCAACATCTACAAATTTGTGGGTATACTTTCATGTTATTTGTCATCCTTAAAGAAGTTATTACTTTTAGTTGGCTTTTATTACTTTCTACACATGCTTGTCATTACAACGGTGTCTTTAAAAAGCAGTTATACATCAATATATTTGGTATGAAAAAAGTCACGTTTAATAGGATTTAAAACAAGAGTTTTCACACATAAATATCCTATACTATATTTGGCGTTGCAAAATAAAAAGCTTGATTTTTTAAAAAAACATTTAAATATCAAAGAAAATTTAAGTTTGTTATTTATTTAATTGTTCAAAAAATTTATCTGTGCTTCCAATTTTATTTATTTATTCTCTTTTATGAAATATTCTTATAAACTAACACAATTATACAAAAACTTGTTTCTAAGTTTAGTTGGCACAACAAATATTTACTAACACAAATCATAAATTGTAAAAATCATGCAAAGGGAAAATATTAACAAAGTTTCTTTTCGCTACTTAATAAATAATCCTTAAATAAATAACGCGTTTAAATTGAATCCAAATTCCAGCCTTGAAAATGTCAATAAGTTTTACAAAAATCTCTTGTCTTTTTCAAAGCGATTTTGTTTGGGTTTTTTTAGAAGAAAAGCTAAATAAAGAAGTAAACAAAGAAAAATTTTCTTTTCGCTCAAGAGTGAGTTACAACTAAACGGTACAAAGCTTGCGCATTATCGAACAAGAGTTGTAGAAGCAAAGGATTTTACTAAAATAGCAAATTAGGTTTTTGCTTTTTAACGCATCCTAAACAAAGCAAAAAAAAAAAAAAAAAAAATAGCTACTGACGATGTTTTCTTCTTATCAGACTAAAGAGTAATAGCAACGTCGGCTGCTTTATCCTTTCAGGAACAAACAATTCAGTTAGCAATTTTGTTTGCTTTCACCCATTTCCAAACTCAATTGGATTTTTAAGCATTTACGTAAGTAAATGGGAAGTTTCCATCCAAAGCAGAAGCATGAGAAGTTTAACCGAATTTTTATTTCAATTTGCTAGTCACTCGAGATCAAATAATCTTCTCTGTTGACATCCTTCCTACATGAAAATGTTTATATATTTTGCTAGAATTTCTGCGAGCTGTATTTGATATGCTTTATTTATTCAAGACTATTTGGTCCATTCTTATTGAAATTTGTTAAACAGTTGCCTTTTTTATTTCTCATTCTACAGTCAAGAAGCATTAACGTTCCTTATTAATATAAAACTAGAAAAATACTAATATTGTTTAATTCACTTGAAAATTCATAAAATAACACACGATGAACTTGAATATTACACCTAATTGGGCAAAAGATTGTGTTTTGAATGACTTCCATGTTTCCTCATGTTATTTGAAATAGTTAAGTTGCATTACTCTTAAAACATTTCGTATGATTTAAAACATGATTTAACAGCAGGTTTTAACATGATTTAACATCATTTAACAAAAACATGATTTAACGGCCCATTACATTTTAGAGTTTACGTTAAAAATGTATTCTTTGAAATTGAATTTTGCTTTTCCCATTAGCTTACACTGCATTTCACATTAACTTTTGTTTCTTTTCTTGTAACACTTCTTTAAATTAATCTTTAATTTCTTTAATTCACATTTCACTATATTCACATTAATTTCAATTTTGTATTCTGAATTTAGGTCAAAAAGCGATACAGTTATTTTAAAAACAAATGTTCTGTAACATATCATGTTGTAACGTCTCGGCCTATACTAGACTTATAACAGCTTCAAGAAGAGGGCTACTTTTAGGTTCATGGGAATACTTCAATTTTTTTTTAAAAGCACGATATATATACACACACACACATATATATATATATATATATATATATAAATGAGGTTCTTATATGGTATATATATTATCTTATTCTTATCTTCTGTTCTCTGAGTTCTTATAGAAGGAAGTGAAAATTAAAAGTAAAAATTGATCACAAGTACACGATTAAATCACAATTACAGTTCACTCAAAGGTCTTACATTTTTCAGAGTTCTGGAATCTAGTGCATCGAATGTAATTGTCTGGTCTGCGGCAGACCTTAGTTATCATACGGCGGAGAAACGAAACCTCAAGGGGTTCATTTTAGAAACAGGTAGTATTTGCCCTATCTATCGTCACAAAACTCTCTTTTTCTTCGTAAAAGACCTTCCTTTAAGATAATCCGTCAGAGTGGGGGGGGTCAGCTTCTCTTACTTCTCATTAGAGCAGACATTTCTCAGCTCATGATCGATCCCATGCACGATGGAACAACTCATGGTGTAGTCCAGTTATAGTTCATTCAGTTCGACAGCCAAGAAGCAATAACAATCGTTATTAATATAAATTAGAAAATACTAATATTATTTAACTCTCTTGAAAATGGATAAATACACGATTCACTTGATTATTACATCTAATTCGACAAAAGATTATGTTTTGAATGGTTTCAATGTTTTCTCATGTTATTTGAATTAGTTAAGTTGCATTACTGTTATAATAAAATGTTTTGATTTGCCCGTGATTTAATAGCATATATCATATTGCAATTTAGAGTTTGCCGAAGAATATGAAGGCAATGAATTCTTTGAAATTGAATTTTGTGTTTCTCATTCATTCACTTACATTGTATTCCACATTAAATTTTGCGTTTCGCATTTAATTTTGTATTTTGTATTTAGGTAGAAAGCGATTTAATTATTTTTTTTACAAATCAGTATTAAATCAAATTTTTTTTTTGTGCATAAAATTAATCACGTTTAATGGAATTTAAAAAGTTTTCGTTCATATTGAAATTATCATATAATAGATAGGGCTTTGCAAAATAAAATGAGCGATTTTAAGAATATTTCTATATCAAATACAATTTAAATTTAGTATTTATTTTATTGTTTAAAAAATTTATCTTTGTTTCCAGTTTAGTTTATTTATTCGCTTTTATGAAACATTCTTATAAACTAATATAATTAAACAAAACTAGTTTCTAAGTTTACTTGGCACAACAACAAATATTTACTAAAACAAATCATAAATTATAAACATCATGCACAAGGGAAATATTAGCAAAGTTCCTTTCTGCTACTTAATAAATAACCCCCTTAAATAAAAAAGTTAAAAATTGAATTCAAATTCCAGCCTTGAAAATGTCAATAAGTTTTACAAAAATCTCTTGTCTTTTCCAAAGCGTTTTAACGATTAGTTGTGTTTTTAGAAGGAAAAATAAATAAAAAAGTAAACAAAGAAAAATGTTATTTCGCTTAAGAGTGGGTTACAACTAAACGGTACAAAACTTGCACATTATCGAACAAGAGTTGTAGAAGTAAAGGATTTTACTAAAATAGCAAATTAGGTTTTTGCTTTTTTATCGCAGCCAAAAACAAAAAGCAAAAAAAAAAAAAAAAAAATAGCTCCTGAGGAAGCTCTCTTCTTATCTGACTAGAGAGTAGTAACAACGTCGACTACTTTATCCTTTCAGGAACAAACAATTCAGTGAGCAATTTTGTTTGCTTTCACCCATTTCCAAACTGAATTGGATTTTTAAGCATCTACGTAAGTAAATGGGAAGTTTCTATTCAAAGTAGAAGCATGAGAAGTATAACCGAATTTTTATGTCAATTTGCTACTCCCACGAGATCAAATAGTCTTCTCTGTTGACTTCCTTCCTACATGAAAACTTTTATATATTTTGCCAGAATTTCTGCGAGAGTTTTTGATATGCTTTATTTATTCAAGACTATTTCGAATTTGCCCATTCTTATTGAAATTTGTTCAAACAAATGTCGTTTTATGTCTCATTTTACAGCGAAGAAGCATCAACGTTCTTTATTATTATAAAACTAGAAAAATACTAATATTATTTAACTCGCTTGAAGATAGATAAAATAACACACGATGCACTTGATTATTACATCAAATTCGACAAAAGATTCTGTTTTGAATGGTTTCAATGGTTTCTCATGTTATTTGAATTAGTTAAGTTGCATTGCTTTTAAAACAAACTGCTGGATTTGGCCATCATTTAATAGCACATATCAATTTAGTGATATGCAATTGAGAGATGTATTTTTTTTTTTATTATTCAGATATGTATCCTTTGAAATTGAATTCTGTGTTTTCCATTAACTTAGACTGTATTTCAGATTAATTTTTGTGTTTCATTTTTAATTTTGCATTTTGTAATTAGGTCAAAAGCGATATAATTATTTCTAATTGAAATAGTATTAATTTTATTCTATATTAATTTTTAATATTTTATTATTAACACAGATGCAAAATTTTTACATAAAAATTTATTTTATCATCATATTATTTAAACTAATTGAAATAAAAATATTCCTTTACTGATATATGACGTAAAGCATCTGTAAAACTGATTCCTTCTTATCATTTTCAATTAATGAATTGTAAAATAATTTCAATTTCCAAAAAGGTTAATTTACAAAATAATGACTTTAATTTGTTATTGCGTTTGAACGCACGAGCGCTAATAAATGTGCGAAATCTACATAGGAAATTCTGATGTATATGCTGATGAGAAGGAAATTCTGGTTTGAATCGATGGTAAACAAAATTAACGCTCTCGGAACTATTCGGAATAATCCCTTACATCTCATTCCGTTTGCTTATCCCCTGCTTGCTCCCCTTTCGAGCTAATGATAAGAAAGATGAGAAGCTTATCCAACTTCTCTGCATCACTTGCGTAATATCATTTTTTTTTCTCCTCTACATGTAACGGATAACATATGAAATAAATGTATAACTACCACTTACCTGAAATTATTTAATTCAAATAAATTACTCGCAATCGATCCTTTCTGAGATGTGATTTAAAGATGAATGTTTTATTAAAATACATTTGAAAACAAATAAATAAATAGATGTATGCTCTCAATTAAATGCTTGTTAATTGAGTTCTCGCGCTAGTAGAAAGAAAGAAAATTAAATTAGCTAATTAAAATTGAAGGAGACCTAAGTAAAAAATATCACTAATTAGCTATTAAATGTTCCTGTCATTTCAATTACAATAGGTGAATTCAAGTACATTTATGAGTAGGTTTTATAATTGGTTTTGCTGCTTCAATATTGCTGATGCAATATTATTTAAAATGACTCAGTTGTAACCAGTTATAGAATATAAAATATAAATAACCTAAATTTATGCTTAGTTTACAGAAACGAATTTGAGATGTTATATTAAGTTTATTTTTCTTATTTTACCTTTTAAATTTGTAAATATAGTTGCAGATATGATTTAGAATGAGCAATAAATCTTATAATCGGTTTGCCATTTTAATATTGTTCTTGCAATATTATTAAAATAGCTGACGTGTAGCATGTTTACAATATAAAATATAAACAATCTAAATTATTGCATATTTTATATAAAATAATTTAAGATGTTTTCTGTGCAAATTTATTTTTCGTATTTTTAATATAAAGAATAGTTCATTTTATTAATCTAGTTGCAAATATCATTTAAAATAAGTCTATAAGAACTTTCAGATGTGCAGTTAACTAATTAAAAATTGAGAATTATTACTTAGTAAAATAAATCAATAATAAATTAATAAAGGGAAATATTACCACAGGAAAAAAAAAAACTTCCAAGATCTGCAAAAATTCATAAGAACAATAATCAAGTAAATCAATATGTTCTTAAATTCGTTAATTTAAATCAAATATTGTAATTTAATTATCATTAAATTTTAAAAATTTGTTAATACCCTTTACAGATAATACAGGCATCAGAATGAGAATACCTTAAAATTGTTTTTTTTATTTATAATCTTTTTACTTATAAATATTCTGTAAAAAAGTAGCTGTCATTTCATTTTAATAATTAAATCAATAACTCGTTCAAAATATTTTCAATACAAAGAAAATATTTTTTAGAAAGCATGGTAAAAACAATATGATTAGCATGACAAGAAGATTTTTCTCTTTTACCACCGAATACAAGACTACATTTTTTTCTTTCTTTTTTTTTTTTTTACATGAAAACACGAATTCTGTCTTATGTAAAAGACAAGATCAAATGTGATCCTTTTTTGTTTTACTTACTTTACATTTTCAAAAAAAAAAAAATGTAATGAGGGATAAGGAAAAATAACTTTTTTGTAAGGATTTAAATAGTAAAAAAACGTGTCATAAAAACATTCAAATTGCATGAAAGGAAATTAAGTAGAAAACGTTTGACGGCTGCAAAAGAGCGACAGTAAGTAAAGTCCAGAAATCAGTTTGAGCAAACACTGGAATGTTAACTGAATGTTAACTAAATCATTTAATATGGAGTTTGGTTATTCGTAAGGTGATCATTTCAAACTACTATTCAATCATGAAAAAATACAGAGAGATTCATTACATATCGTACATTTATTTATTAATTTTCTCGAATTTGGTCAGTGATTGACCTTATTTTTAGTGTATCCGTATAATAATATATTGAATGCAAAACACAAAACTTAATGTGACATACAGTGTAAGTTAATGAGAAACACAAAATTCAATTTCAAAAAATACATTGTCTTGATTTTTCGGCGAACTCTAAAATGTAATGTGCTACTATATCAAGGACAAAACCAGCAGTTTGTTTTAAGAGTAATTCAACTTAACTAACTCAAATAACACGAGGAAACATTTACGCCATTCAAAACAGAACTTTTTGTCGAATTAGATCTAATTTTCAAGTGCATCGTGTGTTATTTTATCTATCTTCAAGCGAATTAAATAAAATTAGTTGTTTTCTAGTTTTATATTAATAAAGAATGTTAATGCTTCTTGGCTGTAGAATGACACATAAAAGACAACTGTTTGAACAAATTTCAATAAGAATGGGCCAATTCGAAATAGTCTTGAATAAATAAAGCATATCAAAAACGTCTCGCAGAAATTCTGGCAAAATATATAAAAGTTTTCATGGAGGAAGGAAGTCAACAGAGAATGCTATTTGATCTCGAGGGACTGGCAAATTGAAATAAAAATTCGGTTAAACTCCTCATGCTTCTACTTTGGATGGAGCACTTCCCATTTACTTACGTAGATGCTTAAAAACAATTGAGTTTGGAAATGGGTGAAAGCAAACAAAAATTGTTAACTGAAGTGTTTGTTCCTGAAAGGATAAAGTAGTAGACGTTGCTACTACTATCTAGTCAGATAAGAACAAATCTTCGTCAGGAGCTATTTTTTTGCTTTGTTTTCGGCTGCGATAAAAAAAAAAAAAGCAAAAACCTAATTTGCTATTTTAGTAAAATCCTTTGTTCGATAATGCTCGAGCTTTGTACCGTTTAGTTGTAACCCATTCTTGAAGCGAAAGAATATTTTCCTTTGTTTACTTTTTTTATTTATCTTTTGCTTCTAAAAAAAAACACTTGCCAAAATCGCTTTGGAAAAAGAAAAGACATTTTTGTAAAACTTATTGACATTTTCAAGGCTGGAATTTAGATTCAATTTAAACTCTTTATTTGTTTAATGATTATTTTTTAAGTGAGCAAAAAGAAACTTTGTTAATATTTTCGTTGTGCATGATTTTTACAATTTATGATTTGTTTTTAGCAAATATTTGTTGTGCCAATTATACACAGAAACAAGTTTTTGTTTATTTATGTTATTTTGTTAGAATGTTTCATAAAAGCGAAAAAACAAATTAATTAATTAATTTCAAACAATAGATAAATTTTTAAACATTAAAATAAACGAAAACAAAGGGAAAAAAACATTTTAGTTTACGATGTCGTTCTCAAGATCATAATGTACATGATTTTAAAAAAAAAATATTTTTATTTAAAACAATTATATCGCTTTTAGATCTAATTACGAAATACGAATTTAATTGTGAATAGCAAAAAATTAATGTGAAATGCATTTGAAGTTAAAGAGAAACGCAAAATTCAATTTTAAAGGATCCATTTTTTAAGCCAAATTTTTAAAATGCAATGCGCTATTAAATCACGGCCAGCCAATCAAAACGTTTGTTTTAAGAGTAATACAACTTAACTAATTCAAATAACATGAGAAATCATTGAAACCATTCAAAACAGAATCTCGTCTAATTTGATATAATAATCAAGTGCATCGTTTGTTATTTTATCCATTTTCAAGCGAGTTTAATTATTATTTTTTCTAGTTTTATATTAATAAAGAACGCTAATGCTTTCTTAGCTGTAGAATGAGAAATAAAAAGACAACTGTTTGAACAAATTTCAATAAAGAATGGGCCAATTCGAAATAGTCTTGAATAAATAAAGCATATCAAATACGGCTCGCAGAAATTCCGGCAAAATATATAAAAGTTTTCATGTAGGAAGGAATTCAACAGAGAACGCTATTTGATCTGGAGGGACTAGCAAATTGAAACAAAAATTCGGTTAAACTTCTCATGCTCCTACTTTGGATGGAGAACTTCCCATTTACTTACGTAGATGCTTAAAAATCCAATTGAGTTTGAAAATGGGCGAAAAACAAACAAAATTGCTAACTGAATTGTTTGTTCCTGAAAGGATAAAGCAGTCGACGTTGCTACAAGTACTCTCTAGTCAGATAAGAAGAAAGCTTCGTCAAGAGCTATTTTTTTTTGCTTTGTCTTGGATGCGATAAAAAAAAGCAAAAACCTAATTTGCCATTTTAGTAAAATTTTTCACACTACAACTCTTGTTTGATATTGCTCAAGCTTTGTACCATTTAGTTGTAACCCACTCTTGAGTGAAAGAACAGTTTTCCTCTGTTTATTTTTGTATTTATCTTTCCTACTAAAAAACAACTAACAAAATCGCTTTGGAAAAGACAAGAGATTTTGTAAAACTTATTGACATTTTCAAGGCTGGAATTTGGTTCAATTTTAACTCTTTGTTTGTTTAAGGATTATTTATTAAGTAGCAAAAGAAACTTTGTTAATATTTTCCATTTGCATGATTTTTACAATTTATGATTTGTTTTAGTAAATATTTCTTGTGCCAAGTAAACCTAGAGACATGGTTTTGTTTATTGATGATATTTTGTAATGTTTCATAAAAGCGAATAAATATATAAATTAATTAAGTTTTTAAAATCCCGCTTTTTATTTTTGCAACGCCATATCCAGTATGTGATATTTTTGTTTAAGTACGAAATCTGTAGTTTTAAATTTTATTAAACGTGATTTATTTTATACCAAAAACTATTGATGTATAACTGCTTTTTAAAGAAACTGTTGTAATGGTAAGAATGTGTAGACAGTAGTTAAACCTTTGGAAATGTAATAACTTCTTCATGGAAGATAAACAACATGAAACATACCAATAAATTTGTAGATTCTGCTTTGATAGTATTATTATGATTCATACTGAACAGAAGTAGAGCAAAAATGGTATTAGATGTTATTTTATAATTTATTTTTAATTTCTTTATTCAAAGGAGTCAGTTCTATAGCAAGGAAAGTTCACTACAACATTTATATATGATCAATAGTCGTGGGTGCGCATTCGATAATATTTACTCCATATCAGAATATTTAGTTTTTTTTTGCAATCGTAATGAGCGATCAAACCATTTTAGAGCATGAATGTGCAAAGTTAAAAAAAAAATGCGCAAAATTATCATCAAAAATGTCTAATTTTAACTAAGCATTGAAACACGTTCAGAATAAGCAAAAAGACATTCTAAAGCAAACCATATTTTGTGTTGCTTTAAGAGTTAAAGAAAATTGAAGTCTCTGACTGGAAAATTAATAACATCACCCGCTAGACCCCATATTTTGTTCGTTGCAAATCAGTCTGGAAAACTTCATTTCTCAGAGAAAAAGAATAAAAAAATTAGATATTTCTAGTCAGACGGTCTTTCAAATTTGTAATCCAATTGAAAAGTGTGAAAATATTGCCTGTTCTATATCTACTTCTCGAACAATGCCATAAAGTCAACTTATTGTATTTTTAAACTTATATGTACACTTTCAAGGCTCTCTTTGTATATATATACAAATATATATATATTGCAGCATTTTTACCTCGCCAGAAGAATTTTGGCATTTCCTTTCCAAGGTGAGAGAATGCATGTTATTTTAATACCCCATCACTCAAATTTAACTGCAGATAAGCAGTATTGTGGGTAACTATATTACATGTCATTAGTAGTTTGTACTAATAAGTGATATCAAATCTGATATTAGGTATCCTCTATAATGAGGAAATTTCCGAATGTCTGTGTGACCTTCACAAGTCGAAACAACTACAGATTGAATATCATATATTATGATTTGTTCCATGGTGAATGGTGATAGACCACGAGCTGAGAAATATCTATTCCAATGAGATGTGAGGGAAGCTGACAAATTGAAGAAGGGACTCTTGACGGATTGTCTTAAAAGGAGATTTTTGCTGAAGAAGGAGAGAGTTCTGCGAGTCGACAAGAAGTGAATAAATAGGTCGGATATATGGCCTGTTTACAAAGTGAGTAAGTTTTCATTTTGTGTATCACGACGTACGATAATTAAGGTATGGCGAAGATCAGTACGTTAGAGTCGTCGTAGACTCAAGAGCTCTGAAAATCTCCATCCTTGGAGTAATCTGCACTTGTAAATCACATTATCTTTAATTTTCCTTTTTTGTTAGTTTGTTTGTATTAGTTTGTTTTGTTTTTTGTTTGTTTGTATTCAAAACCCTTTTTCATTTTTTTTTGTTAATAGGGATTGAATACATATATAATGCTTGTAAATAAAGTGTTCCCATGAATCTGAAAGTGGCCCTATTCATGAAGCTATTATAGACCTAGACGATTTTCGAGAAGATACGATATATATATATATATATATGTCTACAATGAAGAATTTTACCATGAAACTGTCATTTTTCTTTTTCACCATTAATTTACAAATATTAAAATTTGCGAAAAAAATTATTATCAGTGAAGATGTTCAGTATCACAGTATTCAAAATTAATCCAATATTCATTATTGTACTTTAAAAGATTAAAGCTCTAAAAGTATTTTTTATGCCCAATGTATTTCTGTAGTGTACTTTTTATACTATACTAATTATTAATATTTTATTATAAACATAGATACAAAATTGCTCTATAATATAATATTTAACCATCACATTATTTAAACTGTTTTTTTTTTAAATATCCAATTTACGATATATGCCGTAACAGTTACATCTGTAAACCTGATTCTTTTTCAGTTTCAGTTAATGAATTTTAAAAATAATTCGATTTACAAAAAGCTTAATTTGCAAAATAATGACTTTAATCTGTTATTGCGTCTGAACGCACGAGCGCTAATGAATGTGAAAAATCTAGTTAGGAAATTCTGACGTCTATGCTGATGAGAAGGAAATTCTGTTTTGAATGGATGGTAAACAAAATTAACGCTCGGAACTATTCGGAATAATCCCTACGTCTCATTCCGTTTGCTTATCCCTGTTTGCTCCCCTTTCGAGCTAATGATAAGAAAGATAAGAAGCTTATCCAACTTCTCTACATCCCATGCGTAATGTTATTTTTTTCTCTCCACTACATGAAACCGATAACATATGAAATAAATGAATTACTAGCACTTACTTGATATTATTTAATTTAAATATACTATTCAAAATCTTTCATTTCTAAGATGCGATTTAAAAGATGAGTGTTTTATTAATATACATTTTAGAGAAGAATATGCATTGCTCTCAATTAAATAATTGTTAATTGGAGTTCACGCGCAAGTAGAAAAAGGAAAATCAAATTAGCTAATTAAAATTGAAGGAGACCTATGTAAAACAATGTCACTAATTAACTTTTAAATTTTCCTCTCGTTTCAATTACAATAGATGAATTCAAGTGCTATAATTATAAGTAGGTCTTATAATTGGGTTTGTCGTTTTAATGTTGCTATGGCAACATTATTTAAAATGGCCCGCTTGTAGCAATTTATTGAATATAAAATACAAATAACTTAAATATATGCATAGTTTATACAAACGTATTTAAGATGTTATCTGTAATAGTTTATTTTACTTATTTTGAATGTAAAACAATTTTTTCAAATTGTAAATACAATTGCAGATATGATTTAATATAAGCAATAAGTTTTTATAAATGGTTTACCATTTTAATATAGCTATGCAATATCATTTAAAATAGCCAACTTGTACCAGGTTTTACAATATAAAATATAAATAAACAAAATAAACGCGCATAGCTTATGTAAACGAATTTAGGATGTTATCTGTACTAGTCTATTTTTCTAATTTTGAATGTAAGCAATTTTGTCAATTTGTAAATATAGTTGCAGAATGTTTAAAATAAGCCTTCACATTTAAGAAATATGAAATATTCAGAACTTAACTATTAATAATGGAAATTGTTGCTTAAAAAATACCTTCTAGGACATGTAAAAAGACATCTTTGTGAAAAAAAAAAAACCTTGTCAAACCGTCATAATGATATTACTTTTAAAAAAATATGTTATTATTCATTTAGAAAATTTAGTGATAAAAAATAATTAAGTAAATCAATATACTTTTAAACTCGTTAATTTAAATCAAACATTATAACTTAATTATCATTAAATTTTAAAAATGTGTTAATAATCTTTCCAGATAATAAAACCGTCATAATGAGATTTCATTAAAAAATATGTTTTTATTCGTAACCTTTTCACTTATAAATATTCAGCAAAAAATAGCTGTCATTTCAACTTAAAAATTAAATCAATATCTCACTCAAAAATATTTTCAATACCAAGCAATATTTTTAAAAAGTCGTAGTCGTAGTAAAAACAATATGATTAACATGACAAGGAGATTTTTCTCTTTTACCACCGAATACAAGACTACATTTTTTCCTTCTTTCTTCTTTTTTACTTGAAAACACGAATTCTGTCTTATGTAAAAGACAGGATCAAATGTGATCCTTTTGTTTTACTTACTTTACATTTCCAAAAAAAAAAAAATTTAAGAGGACAAGAAAAAAAAACTTTTTTTTTTCGTAAGGATTTAAATACTAAGAGAAAAAGCGTCATAAAAACATTCAAATTGCATGAAAAGAAATTAAGTAGAAAAAAGTTTGACGGCTGCAAGAGAACGACAGTAAGTAAAATCCAGAAATCAGTTTGAGCAAAAACTGGAGAAAGATTAAGAAACGGTGATGAAGTGGAACATGTAGAGAGGCAATGAGTTTTACTTTTTTACTGTGTAATTTTTTTATTTCCAGTAATTTACATTGCGGAACTTGATGTCTAAGTTGAAGAACTCCTTAATGCTCGACGTCCATAAGATTTTTCGTTTTTCATTTCTTGTAAACAGAGCCACAAGTTAATGGGGCGCCATTTTTAAGTCTCTTCCACATTGGCAATTTATAATTTCGTTCGAAATTAGGATGAATTTTACTGTATTATGAGATATAGTGTCTCGTTTCTGTGATTTAAATTTGTAACTTTCAAAAGGATGTTTTTCTCGTCAGTATTGTCATATTTTCTTTCAGAATGTTAACTGAATCAATATATATAGAGATTACTAATTCGTGAGGTGCTCAGTTGTGCAATGTGCTATTAAATCATAGGCAACCAATTAAAACAGTTTGTTTTAAGAATATTGCAACTGAACTTATTCAAACGCCATGATGAAACATTTAAGAAATTCAAAAGATAATCTTTTAATGAATTAGTTGTGGTATTGAAGTGCATCGTGTGTTATTTTATCCATTTTCAAGCGAGTTAAATAATATTAGTATTTCTAGCCCCATATTAATAAAGAATGTTAATACTTCTTGACTGTAGAAATGAATGAATCACCCCTGGACTACACCATGGTTGTTCCTTCGTGTTTGGTGATCGATCATGAACTGAGAAATGTCTGCTATAATAAAAATTGAGGGAAACTGACCCCCAAACTCTTGAGGGATTTTCTTAAAGGGAGGATTTTGGCGAAGAAAAGGGAGAGATCTATGACGAGTCGAACAGAAATAATGTTTTTCCTTTTTTCTCTGAAGTGAGTGAATAAGGACGAATATACTGCGTGTTTTCCAAGTGAACCCTGTGTTTTCGCTTTATCGTACATGTGATGATTAAGGCAATTGCTTTCGATGTAGATTTCAGAACACTGAAAAATATCCGACCTTGTAGTGAACTGTACTTGTGATTTAATCGTACACTTGGGATCAGTTTTTGCCTTTAATTTTCCATTTCTTTCTATAAGAACTCAAAAAATAGATGATAAGAATAAGATAATATATATACCCTATAAGAACCTCAATATATATATATATATGAAGTTGTTACAGGTTGTTACAAGCTGTTACAGCTAGTATAAGCCGAGACGTTACAACATGATATGTTAAAGAATTTTTCAATTTAAGATAACTATATAGCTTTTTGACCAAAATTCAGAATATAAAATTAAAATTTATGTGAAAATAATTAGATGTGAGTGTTAATTTAAACGAATGTTACAAGAAAAGAAACAAAAGTTAATGTGAAACGCAAAATTCAATTTCAAAGTATTCATTTTTAAGGCAAACTCTTAATTGTAATGTGCTATTAAACCAGGGCCAAATCAAGCAGTTTTTATAAGAGCAATGTAACTTAACTAAGTCAAATAACATGAGGAAACTTTGAAGCCATTCAAAACATAATCTTTTGTCGAATTAGATGTAATCATCAAGTGCATCTCATGCTATTTTATCCATTTTCAAGCGAGTTAAATAATATTAGTGTTTTTATAGTTTTATATTAATAAAGAACGTTAATGCTTCTAGGCGATAAAATGAGAAATAAAAAGACAACTGTTTGAACAAATTTCAATAAGAAAGGGCCAATTCGAAATAGTCTTGAATAAATAAAGCATATCAAAAGGTTCGAAGAAATTCTGGCAAAATATGTAAAAAGTTTCCATGTAGGAAAGCAAGTCAATAGAGAACACTATTTGATCTCGAGGGGATAGAAAATTGAAATAAAAATTCGGTTAAAACTTCTCATGCTTCTACTTTGGATGGAGAACTTTCCATTTACTTACGTAAATGCTTAAAAATCCAATTGAGTTTGAAAATAGGTGAAATCAAACAGAATTGCTAACTGAATTGTTTGTTCCTGAAAGGATAAAGCAGTCGACGTTGCTACTACTCTCTAGTCAGATAAGAAGAAAGCTTCGTCAGGAGCTGTTTTTTTTTGCTTTGTCTTGGATACCATAAAAAAGCATAAAAATAATTTGCTATTTTAGTAAAATCCTTTACTTCTACAACACTTGTTCGATAATGAGCAAGCTTTGTGCTGTTTAGTTGTCACCCACTCTTGAGCGAAAGAACATTTTCCTTTGTTTACTTTTTTATTTATCGTTCCTTCTAAAAAAACAACTAACAAATTCGCTTTGGAAAAGACAAGACAAGATTTTTGTAAAACTTATTGACATTTTCAAATCTAGAATTTGGATTCAATTTTTAACTCTTTATTTGTTAAAGGATCATTTATTAAGTAGCAAAAAGAAACTTTGTTAATATTTCCCTTTTGCATGATGTTTACAATTTATGATTTATTTTAGTAAATATTTGTTGTGCCAGGTAAACTTAGAAACAATTTTTTGTTTATTGATGTGATTTTGTCAGAATGTTTCATAAAAGCGAATAAATAAATAAATAAATTATACTGGAAGCACAGATACATTTGTTGAACAGTAAAATAAACAAAAACTAATTTTTTCTTTGATATTTAATTTTTTTTTAAAAATCCCGCTTTTTATTTTGCAATGCCATGTCCAATATGTGATATTTCATTTAAGTACGAAAACTTTTGTTTTAAATTTTATTAAGCGTGATTTATTTTATACCAAAAACTATTGATGCATAACTGCTTTTAAAGAAACTGCTGTAATGGTAAGAATGTGTAGACAGTAGTTAAACCATTGGAAATGTAATAACTTCTTCATGGATGATAAATATTATGAAAGCATACCAATAAATTTGTAGATGCTGCTTTGATAGTTTTATTATGATTCATACCGAACAGAAGAAAAGCAAAAAATTATATTAGAGGTTATATAATAATTTATTTTTAAGTTCTGTATTCAAAGGAGTAAGTTCTATAGGAAGGAAAGTTCACCACAACATTTATTATTAACCATTGAACGTGCAATTTTCTCCCACTTTTCAATTGAATTACAAATTTGAAATACCAGCTTAGTAGATGTATCTAATTTTTTCATTCTTTTCACTGAGAACTGAATTGCTATCCAGATATATCTGCTGGGAACAAAATATGGGTTCTCGTGAGGTGATATTATTAATTTTCCAGTTCCTTCTAGTTTTCTTTAACACTTAAGGCAACACAATCTATGATATGATGAAGAACAGTTTCGATGTGCATTTTTCGCATATTCTGAACATTTCTGTTTCAACGTTTAGTTAAAATTGAACATTTTGTATGTGTATTCAAGTTTGAACTTTGCGCATTCGATTGTAAAATCCGCTCATTACGATTGTAAAATGGTAAATATTCAGTTTTGGAGTAAATTGACTTGATTGAACACCCACGTTTTTTCATCTAATATAAATGTTGTAGATAACTTTATTAACTATAGAACTTTCAACTAGATTGTGGAAGTTGTAATTAAATTGTTAAATAACATCTAATCCATTGTTTGCTCTTCTATTTGTTCAGTACGTGTCTTAATACAGTAATACTATTAAATCAACAGCTGCAAACTTATTGGTATGCTTCCAAATTTTTTTGTCTTCCATGAAGAGGTTTTTACATTTCAGTTGGCTTTACCATTCTATACACATGTTTACCATTACAACAGATTCAATATAATTTTCCACAATCATACTGTGTATTTAGCAACATCAGTAACAGTTTTCTCCAAAACGCAGTAATAAATCAATATTTTTAGCCCAAAATTAATCAACTTTGAGGGAATTTGATCATCTGCCCAGTATGGATCTTAATAACACTATCAAATCACCATATACAAATTTGCTAGTATGTTTTCATGTTATTTGTCTTCCATGAAGAAGCTATTACATTTCAATTGGCTTAATTACTTTCTACACATGCTGCCATTACAACAGTGTCTTTAAAAGCAGTTATACATCCATATTTTTGGTATAAAATTGATCAAGTTTAATAAAATTTAAAACAAGAGTTTTCGTACTTAAAGGAAATATCATATACTAGATATGGCTTCGCAAAATAAAAGGGTGATAAAAATATTTAAATATCAAACAAAATTTAAATGTGTTGTTTATTTTATTGTTAAAAAAATGTATCTGTGTTTCCAATTTTAGTTATTTATTTGCTTTTATCAAATATTCTTACAAAATAACATAATTGAACAAAAAACTTGTTTCTAAGTTTTTTATACTACAATATTTACAAATATTTACTAAAAACAAATCATAAATTGTAAAAATCATGCAAAAGGGAAATATTTACTAAGTTTCCTTTTTGCTACTTAATAAATAATCCTTAAACAAATAAAGAGTTAAAATTGAATCCAAATTTCAGCCTTGAAAATGTCAATAAGTTTTACAAAAATCTCTTCTCTTTTCCAAAGCGATTTTGTTAGTTGTTTTTTTTAGTAGGAAAGATCAATAAAAAAAATAAACAAAGGAAAACTGTTCTTTCACTCAAGAGTGGGTTACAACTAAATGGTGCAAAGATTGTGCATTATAAAACGAGAGTTGTAGAGGGTAGAATTTTACTAAAATAGCCAATTAGGTTTTTGCTTTTTTATCGCATCCAAGACAAAAGCAAAAAAATAGCTCCTGACGAAGCTTTCTTCTTATCTGACTAGAGAGTACTTGCAGCAACGTCGACTGCTTTATCCTTTCAGGAACAAACAATTCAGTTAGCAAATTTGTTTGCTTTCGCCCATTTCCAAACTCAATTGGATTTTTAAGCATCTACGTAAGTAAATGGGAAGTTCTTCATCCAAAGAAGAAGCATGAGAAGTTTAACCGAATTTTTGTTTCAATTTGCTAGTCCCTCGAGATCAAATAGCGTTCTCTGTTGACTTCCTTCCTACATGAAAACTTTTATATATTTTGCCAGTAATTCTGCGAGCCGTATTTGATATGCTTTATTTATTCAAGACTATTTCGAATTGGCCCATTCTTATTGAAATTTGTTCAAACAGTTGTCTTTTAATTTCTCATTCTACAGCCAAGAAAGCATTAACGTTCTTTATTATATAAAACTAGAAAAACTAATATCATTTATCTCGCTTGAAAATGGATAAAATAACAAACGATGCACTTGATTATTATATCAAATTAGACGAAAGATTCTGTTTTGAATGGTTTCAATGATTTCTCATGTTATTTGAATTAGTTAAGTTGTATTACTCTCAAAACAAACGTTTTGGTTGGCTGGCCGTGATTTAATAGTACATTGGATTTTAGAATTTGGCTTCAAAAATGGATCCTTTGAAATTGAATTTTGCGTTTCCCATTAACTTACACTGCATTTCACGTTAAATTTTGCATTTCTCAATTAAATTTGTATTTCGTAATTAGATCTAAAAGCGATATAATTGTTTTAAATAAAAATATTTTTGTAACATATCATGTAGATTATGATCTTGAGAACGACATCGTAAATTAAAATGTTTTTTTTCCTTTGTTTTCTTTTCTTTTATTGTTTAAAAATGTATCTATTGTTTGAAATTAATTAATTAATTTATTTTTTCGCTTTTATGAAACATTCTAACAAAATAACATAAATAAAAACTTGTTTCTATGTATACTTGGCACAACAAATATTTGCTAAAGCAAATCATAAATTTAAAAAATGATGCAAAGGGAAAATATTAACAAAGTTTATTTTTGCTACTTAATAAACAATCCTTAAACAAATAAAGAGTTTAAACTTGAATCCAAATTCCAGCCTTGAAAATGTCAATAAGTTTTACAAAAATCTCTTGTCTTTTCCAAAGCGATTTTGGCAAGTGTTTTTTTCTGAAGGAAAGATAAATAAAAAAGTAAACAAAAGGAAATTGTTATTTCGCTTCAAGAGTGGGTTACAACTAAACGGTACAAAAGCTTGCGCATTATCGAACAAAGGATTTTACTAAAATAGCAAATTAGGTTTTTTCTTTTTATCGCAGCCGAAAACAAAGCAAGAAAAAACAGCTCCTGACGAAGCTTTCTTCTTATCCGACTAGAGAGTAGTAGCAACATCGACTACTTTATCCTTTCAGGAACAAACAATTCAGTTAGCAATTTTGTTTGCTTTCACCCATTTCAAAACTCAATTGTATTTTTAAGCATCTACGTAAGTAAATGGGAAGTTCTCCATCAAAGTAGAAGCAATGAGAAGTTTAACCGAATTTTTATTTCAATTTGCTAGTCCCTCGAGATCAAATAGCGTTCTCTGTTGACTTCCTTCCTACATGAAAACTTTTAAATATTTTACCAGAATTTCTGCGAGCCGTATTTGATATACTTTATTTATTCAAGAATATTTCGAATTAGCCCATTCTTATTGAAATTTGTTCAAACAGTTGTCTTTTTTATGTCTGATTCTACAGCCAAGAAGCATTAATGTTCTTCATTAATATAAAAGTATAAAAATACTAATATTATCACATTCGCTTGAAGATACATAAAAATTACACGCGATGCACTTTATCATTATTACATCAAATTCGATAAAAGATTCTCTGTTGAATGGTTTCAATGTTTCCCCACGTTATTTGAATTAGTTAAGCTGTATTACTCTTAAAACAAACCGCGTGATTTTGCCATCATTTAATAGCACATTGCATTTTAGTAATATGCATTTTATTGTTTGCCGAAAAAAAATGTAGACAGTGTATTCTTTAAAATTGAATTTGTATTTCCCATTAATTTTCCCTGTATTTCACATTAACTTTTGTATGTTGTGTTTAGGTAGAAAGCGATATAATTATTTTGAATTTAAATAATGAAGACAATGTATTCACTGAAATTGAATTTTGTGTTTCCCATTAACTTATATTGTATTTAACATTAACTTTTGTGCATCACATTTGATTTTGTGTTTTGTAATTTGGTCAAAAATCGATATAATTATATTATATTAATTATTAATATTTTATTATGAACATAGATGCAAAATTTCTATATAATAAATTTGCGAAAAAGAAATTATTATCAGTGAAGATGTTCAGTATCATAAAATTCAAAATTATTCTAATATTCATTATTGTATTTTTAAAAGATTAAAGCACTAAAATTAATTTTTATGCATAATGTATTTCGCTAATTTACTTTTATACTATATTAATTATTAATATTTTATTATAAGCACTGATACAAAATTGCTGTGTAATAAAATATTTTACCATCACAATATTTAAACTGATTTTTTTTTAAAAATTTAAAATTTCTGATATATGCCGTAACAGTTACATCTGTAAACCTGATTCCTTCTTTTCAATTTCAGTCATAGAATTGTAACATAATTCGATTTCCAAAAAGCTAAATTTACAAAATAATGACTTCAATTTGTTAGTGCGTTTGGAAGCACGAGCGCTAATGATTGTACAAAATCTACTTTATTCTGATTGAAATTCTGATGTCTATGCTGATGAGATGGAAATTCTGTTTTGAATCGATGGTAAACAAAAATTAACGCTCTCGAACTATTCGGATTAATCCCTTACGTCTCATCTCGTTTGCTTATCCCTGTTCGCTCCCCTTTCGAGCTAATGATAAGAAAGATAAGAAGCTTATCCAACTTCTCTGCAGCACATTTGTAACGTTACTTTTTTTCTCTCACTACAAGAAACCGATAACATATGAAATAAGTATATTACTAACACTTACCTGAAATTATTTAATTCAAATAAATTATTCGCAATTGATCCTATCTGCAATGTGATTTAAAGATGAATGTTTTATTAAAATACATTTGAGAGAAAAATAAATAAATAAATTCATGCGCTCAATTAAATGCTTGTTAATTGAAGTTATCGCGCTAGTAGAAAGAAAGAAAATTAAATTAGCTAATTAAAATTGAAGGAGACCTAAGTAAAAAATATCACTAATTAGCTATTAAATGTTCCTGTCATTTCAATTACAATAGGTGAATTCAAGTACATTTATGAGTAGGTTTTATAATTGGTTCTGCTGTTTCAATATTGCTGATGCAATATTATTTAAAATGACTCGGTTGTAACCAGTTACAGAATATAAATTATAAATAACCTAAATTTATGCATAGTTTACAGAAACGAATTTAAGATGTTATCTTAAGTTTATTTTTCTCATTTTACTTTTTCAATTTGCAAATATAGTTGCAGATATGATTTAAAATAAGCAATAAATCTTATAATTGGTTTGACATTTTAATATTGTTGCTGCAATATTATTAAAATAGCTGACATGTAGCATATTTTATATTACATATTTGCAATTATTATTATTGCATATTTTATATAAAAGAATTTAAGATGTTTTCTGTGCAAATTTATTTTTCGTATTTTTAATGTAAAGAATAGTTCATTTTATTAATCTAGTTGCAAATATCATTTAAAATAAGTCTTCTTATTTAAGAAATTTCAGATGTGCAGTTAACTAATTAAAAATTGAGAATTATTATTTAGTAAAATAAATCAATAGTAAATTAATAAAGGGAAATATTACCACAGGAAAAAAAAATAACTTCCAAGATCTGTAAAAGGCATAAAAACAATAATCAAGTATATCAATATGCTCTTAAATTCGTTAATTTAAATCAAATATTGTAATTTAATTATTATTATTAAATTTTAAAAATTTGTTAATACCCTTTACAAATAATAAAGGCATCAGAATGAGAATACCTTTAAATTGTTTTTTTAATTTATAATTTTTTTTTTTACTTATAAATATTCTGTAAAAAGTAGCTGTCATTTCATCTTAATAATTAAATCAATATCTCTCTCAAAATATTTTCAATACAAAGAAAATATTTTTAAAAAGCATGGTAAAAACAATATGATTAGCATGACAAGAAGATTTTTCTCTTTTTACCACCGAATACAAGACTACATTTTTTTTCTTTCTTTTCTTTTTTACACGAAAACACGAATTCTGTCTTATGTAAAAAACAAGATCAAATGTGATCCTTTTTGTTTTACTTACTTTACATTTTCAAAAAAAAAAAAAAAAATGTAATGAGGGAAAAGGAAAAAATAACTTTTTTTGTAAGGATTTAAATACTAAAAAAAAAAGTGTCATAAAAACATACAAATTGCATGAAAGGAAATTAAGTAGAAAACGTTTGACGGCTGCAAAAGAAAGACAGCAAGTAAAGTCCAGAAATCAGTTTGAGCAAAACTGGAGAAAAATAAAGAAAAGGTGATGAAGTGGAACATGGAGAGAGGCAAGGAGTTTTATTTTTTACTGTGTTCCTTTTTTTTATTTCCAGCAATTTACATTGCCGAACTTGATGTCTTCAAGTTGAAGAACTCCTTAACGCTCGACGTCCATAAGTTTTTTTCTTTTCTGTTTTCTTGTAAACGGCGCCACAAGTTAATGGCGCGCCATTTTTAAGTCTCTTCCATATTGGCTATTTATGATTTCGTTCGAAATTAGGATGAATTTTACTGTATTATGAGATATCGTGTTTCGTTCCATTGACAAATTTGTAACTTTTAAATGGGATGTTTTTCTCGACGGTATTGTTATAAAATGGTTCAAAATGTTAACTGAATCATTTAGTATGGAGTTTGGTTATTCGTAAGGTCATCATTTCAAACTGCTATTCAATCATGAAAAAATACAGAGAAATTCATTACATGTCTTAATTTTATTAATTAATTTTCTCCAATTTGTCAGTGATTGACCTTACTTTTAGTGTATCCGCATTATAATATATTGAATGCGAAACACAAAAGTTAATGTGACATACAGTGTAAGTTAATGTGAAACTCAAAATTCAATTTCAAAAATACATTGTCTTCATTTTTTTCGGCGAACTCGAAAATGTAATGTGGACAAATCAAGCAATTTGTTTTAACAGTAATGCAACTTAACTAACTCAAATAACACGAGGAAACATTTACGCCATTCAAAACAGAACCTTTTGTCGAATTAGATGTAATAATCAAGTGCATCGTGTGTTATTTTATCTATCCTCAAGCGAATTAAATAATATTAGTTTTCTAGTTTTATATTAATAAAGAACGTTAATGCTTCTTGGCTGTAGAATGACAAATAAAAGGCAACTTAAATGGTTCTTATTGAACAAATTTCAATAAGAAAGGGCCAATTCGAAATAGTCTTGAATAAATAAAGCATATCAAAAAAGACTCGCAGAAATTCTGGCAAAATATATAAAAGTGTTCATGTAGGAAGGAAGTCAACAGAGAACTCTATTTGATCTCGAGGGACTGGCAAATTGAAATAAAAATTCGGTTAAACTTCTCATGCTCCTACTTTGGATGGAAACTTCCCATTTCTTACGTAGATGCTTAAAAATCCAATTGAGTTTGAAATGGGTGAAAGCAAACAAAATTGCTAACAGAATTGTTTGTTCCTGAAAGGATAAATTAGTCGATGTTGCTGCTACTCTCTAGTCAGATAAGAAGAAAGCTTCATCAGGAGATGTTTTTTTTTGCCTTATTTTCGGCTACGATAAAAAAGAAAAAACCTAATTTGCTATTTTAGTAAAATCCTTTACTAACTCTTCTTCGATAATGTACAAGCTTTGTACCGTTTAGTTGTAACCCACTCCTGAGTGAAAGAACATTTTCCTTTGTTTACTTTTTTATTTATCTTTCCTTCTAAAAAGAAAAAAATAGCAAAATCGCTTTTGAAAAGACAAGAGAATTTTGTAAAACTTATTGACCTTTTCAAAGCTGAAATTTGATTCAATTTAACTCTTTATTTGTTTAAGGATTATTTATTAAGTAGCAAAAATAAACTTTGTTAATATTTTCCCTTTGCATGAGTTTTAGAATTTATGATTTGTTTTTTGCAAATATTTGTTGTTTCAAGTTTACTTAGAAACATGTTTTTGTTTATGTATATTATTTTGTAAGTATGTTTCATAAAAGAGAAAAAATAAATTAATTAATTAATTTCAAAGAACAGAAAAAATTTTTAAACAAGAAAATAAAAGAAAACAAAGGAAAAAAATTATTATGATGTCGTCCTCAGGATCATAATGTTCATGATATGTTAAAAAAATATTTTTATTTAACACAATTATATCGCTTTTAAACCTAAATATGAAATACAAAAATTAAATATGAAAAGCAAAAGTCAACGGGAAACGCAAAATTCAATTTAAAAGGATCCATTTTTTAAGACAAATTCTAAAATGCAATGTGCTGTTAAAGTATGGCAGCCAATCAAAACAGTTTGTTTTAAGAGTAATACAACTTAACTAATTCAAATAACATGAGAAAACATTGTAGCCATTCAAAACACAATCTTTTGTCGAATTAAATGTAATAATCAAGTGCATCGCGTGTTATTTTATCTATCTTCAAGCGAATTTGATATTATTAGTATTTTTACAGTTTTATATTAATAAAGAACGTTAATGCTTCTTGGCTGTAGAATGAGAAATAAAAAAGCAATTGTTTGAACAAATTTCAATAAGAATGGGCCAATTCGAAATAGTCTTGAATAAATAAAGTATATAAAATACGCTCGCAGAAATTCTGGCAAAATATATAAAAGTTTTCATGCAGGAAGGAAGTCAACAGAGAACACTATTTGATCTCGAGGGAGTAGCGAATTGAAATAAAAATTCGGTTAAAACTTCTCATGCTTCTGCTTTGGATGGAGAACTTCCCATTTACTTACGAAGATGCTTAAAAATCCTATTGAGTTTGGAAATGGGTGAAAGCAAACAAAATTGCTAACTGAATTGTTTGTTCCTGAAAGGATAAAGCAGTCGACGTTGCTACTACTCTCTAGTCAGATAAGAAGAAAGCTTCGTCAGGAGCTATTTTTTTGCTTTGTCTTGGATGCGATAAAAAGCAAAAACCTAAATTGCTGTTTTAGTAAAATCCTTTTACTCTTGTTCTATAATGTACAAGCTTTGTACCGTTTAGTTGTAACCCATTCTTGAGCGAAGAACATTTTCCTTTGTTTACTTTTTTATTAATTTTTCCTTCTAAAAAGAAAACAACTAACAAAATCGCTTTGGAAAAGACAAGAGATTTTTGTAAAACTTATTGACATTTTCAAGTCTGGAATTTGATTCAATTTTAACTCTTTATTTGTTGAAGGATTATTTATTAAGTAGCAAAAAAGAAACTTTGTTAATATTTTCCCTTTGCATGATTTTTTTTTACAATGTATGATTTGTTTCAGTAAATATTTGTTGTGCCAAGTATACTTAGAAACAAATTTTTGTTTATTTATGATATTTTTTTAAGAATGTTTCATAAAAGCGAATAAATAAAATAATTAATTAAATTGGAAGCACTGATAAATGTTTTAAACAATAAAGTAAATAACACACTTAAATTTTTCTCTGATATTGAAATATTTTTTTACAATCACGCATTTTAATTTGAAATGCCCTATTCTAATATAGAATACTTCCTTTACGGACAAAAACTCTTCTTTAAATTCCATTAAATTTGATTATTCTTATGCAAAAACATTGATTTATTATTGCCTTTTCTAAGAAAATTACTACTACTATAACTACACCATACCGCAGGACCTGAGTTGCCCCTTTACAGTTTGGGAATGATGTGGGTGAGTAGAAGTCTGATTGGGCTCTGTGCCGCTCTATGGTCTTATAAGATCGGGAACTACGCCTGAAAGGGGATTCCGAACCACTACAAATATTCATGGCACTAAGAATATTACTGCTGATTTTGCGCAATTTCAGTCTGATTGTGGAAAACTACAGAGATTCTGTTGTAATGGTAAGCACGTGTATACAGTAGTTAAGCCAATTCAAATGTAATAACTTCAAGGAAGACAAATAACATGAAAACATAATAATTAATTTGTAGATCTTGATTTGACAATATTATGAATATCCATATTGAACATAAGAATAAATTCCATTAAACTTGGTTAATTTTATGCAAAAATATTGATTTATAACTGTTTTTTGATGAAACCTGCTGCTGATTTTGCACAATTCAATATCTGAATGTGGAAAATTATAGGGAATCTTTTGTAATAGTAAGCATATGTAGATAGTAGTTAAGCCAATTAGAATATAATGACTTCTTCATGAAAGCATTCCAACAAATTTGCAGCTATTGATTTGATAGTATTGCTTTATTAAGACACATACTGAACAGAAGAAAATAAACTATGATATCAGATGTTCTTTAATAATTTATTTTCAACTTCTGCAATCAAATTAGAAAGTTCTATAGCAATGAAATTTTACTACAACCTTCTCTATTATCAAAAACCGTGCGTACGTTATCATGTCTATTTATTCCAAATAAGAGTATTCACTGTTTCACAACGTAATGAGAAATGCAAAGTAGATCCATCTCCTCGTGGTGCACTCCGGGAAGTGTCTGATACAGCAAAGTGATCTACAAATGCGGCCTTCAGTCTGGCTCTCAGTGTGAGTTCCTTAGATTTCTGCAGTGGAACACTGATAGATTGTCCCAAAACAAGTGAGTGGATATTTAAAAGACCCTTAGGTGCTTCTTTTTTGAGATGCTGCCATAGAAACAGTCATCAGCCTTGGTACGATCCTATTCATGATATTCCTGAATGATCTAGAGATTCCTCACTTTCTGTGGTCACTATTGTCTCCGTAAGCACAATTAAGAATCACAGAATTAAACTGACTTTTGACTGTCTCTGTATCCTGTGTAACAACCGGGAAGAAATGGATATGTCTCTCATATTGTGTTGTTTCCCTATTAGGATTGATTGTGAAATGAATGTAGGGAGTTTTATTCAGAGGACAACCTGAAGAAAATGTCAACAACATATATTTAAACAAAACAGCACAGCACATATTACATATAAAACGCTTCTTCTTTCGCCATTTACTTGAACACAACCGTGTCATCCATTTTCTGTTCTCGTAACACTGTTGCCACTCCAGCACAGACAAACTTACCTCCCATTACAGTTACAGTTTGATCGTGACGGGACATCTTGCATCCTATTCCTGCGCTGCCTCCTGTTTCTATATGGTAGAGTTATTGGATTGCCAGACTTAAGCTGATGGAATAACTGATGCCATTTGTATCTAAGCTGTTAGTTATATTTTTTTCGTTTTTATGATGTAGGTTTTCTTGTAAACTTGCAATTGTAAAAAAATTTTAAAAAGTATCGTGATGAGCAGATAAAATCCCTTTAAAACATGAATACGCAAATCAGAACTAGAATGTTATGAAATATTTAATTTTAACTAAACATTGAATCAGAAATGTTCAGAATATGGGAAAAGACTCATCAAAATGTTTCTAAAGTAGACCATATTTTGTGCTGCATTAAAAGTTAAAAATAGAATCATCTGACTGGGAGACTAATAACATGAACTGACCAGATTCAGTTAACATTCTGAAACATACTTTAACAATACTGTCGAGAAAAAACATTCCTTTAAAAGTTACAAACTTAAATCATTTCAATGGAACACTATATCTCAAAATATAATAAATTCCTCTTAGTTAGATAAATTTTATAGAAATCCTGAATTGTTCTAGTTGTAATGATGATACTATGTATGTAAGGACTTCATCTCTTTTTATTGCTCCATTACACCAATGTATCGTTTCACCTTGTATTAATAGATGACTCTGCACTAAAAGCTTAGATAAACCACAAGAAAATTTCTGTCCAGATGGGTGAAAAATATCAATAAATTGACGGAATATATGGAATCAATAATTTTTTTTTCAAAATATTTCATTAAATCATATATACTTCATATATTTTTGTAGCATATTCTATTAAGTCCTATATTCTTCAAATATTTTTATAAAATATTCCATTAAATCCCCATATTCTTCAAATATTTTTATAAATACTCCATTAAATGTTATAGTCATATATTTTTTTTTTAAATATTCCATTTATTGTCTTCATGGTTGAATAGTAGTTTGAAATGATCTCCTTAAGAATAACAAAATTCCATATTAGATGGTTCAGTTAACATTCTGAAACATTTTATAACAATACTGAAAAGGAAACATCCCTTTTAAAGTTACAAACTTAAATCACTGGAAAGAAACACTATATCTCATAATACAGTAAAATTCATTCTAATTTCGAACGGAATCATAAATCGCCAATGTGGAAGAGACTTAAAAATGGCGCCTCATTAACTTGTGGCGCTGTTTACAAGAAATTAAAAACGAAAAATTTATGGACGTCGAGCATTAAAGGAGTTCTTCAACTTAAACACATCAAGTTCCGTAACGTAAACTGCTGGAAATAAAAAACACAGTAAAAAAGTAAAACTTATTGCCTCTATCCATGTTCCACTTCATCAACGTTTCTTTATTTTTTTTCCAGTTTTTGCTCAAACTGATTTCTAGATTTTACTTACTGTCGTTCTTCTACAGCCGTCAAACGCTTTTCTACCTAATTTCATTTCTTGCAATGTGAATGTTTTTTATGAGGTTTTTTCCCAGTATTTAAATCCTTACAAAGAAAAAAATGTTTCTTTGTCCTTATCCACTTTGATTTTTCTTTTTTTTTTTTTGGAAATCTAATGTAAGTAAAAAACAAAGGATCACATTTGATCCTTCACATAAGACAGAATTCGTGTTTTCATGTAAGGAAAGAAAGAAATGCAGTCTTTTAGTCAGTGGTAAAAGAGAAATATCTTCTTGTCATGTTAATCATATTGTTTTCATTGCGACTTTTTAAAAATATTGTTTGGTAATGAAAATATTTTTGAGTGAGATATTGATTTAATTTTTAGTATGAAATGACAGCTACCTTTGCAGAATATTTGTAAGTAAAAAATATTATGAATAAAAACATATTTTTAAAGTATATCTCATTAACATGGTTTTTATTATCTGGAAAGATTACAACACATTTTAACGATAATTAACTTGCAATGTTTGACTTAAATTGGCAGATTTAAAAATATATTGAGTAACTTAATTATTTTGATAAGGATGCCTTTTTTGCAAATATTAAAAGTATTTTCTCCAAGCATATTTTCCTTTTATTAATGTTTTCGTTCTGCACATTTCAAACTTCTTAAATATGAAGGCTTATTTTAAATCATATCTGCAACTTTTTATTTACAAAATTGAAAAACTGCACACATTAAAAATAAAAAATAATAATTAATGTCTTCTTGAATAAAAGTAGTTGTAAATGATCATCTTTCATATATCAAAACACAATATGTATAAAACAGGTTAAAATCGTGAAAAACATTTTATAACAATGCTGAGGAAAAGAACCACTTTTAAAAGCTACAAATTTAAATCAATAGGACGAGACTGTAAGTACTGTAAACTGAAATCACTGTAAACTCGTAATACAATAAAATTCTCTTAGTTAGATAAATTTCATTGAACTCCTGAATTGTTCCGGTTGTAATGATGAAACTATGTATGTAACGACTTTATAACTTTTTATTACTCCATTGCACTAATGTATCGTTCTTCCTGTATTGTTAGGCATCTCTATATTGAAATGTCAGATAAAACACAAGAAAATTTCTGTCCAAATTGGATAAAAAATTAAATAATATACCAATGTCTTGTTCCTGCTTATAATAACGGTTAACGTCTTTGATAAACTGCTTCAAAATAAAAGGAACTGGAACTAACTGAAATCACTGTAAACTTCTCGTAATACAATAAAATTTTAGTTAGATAAATTTCATTGAACTCCTGAATTGTTCCGGTTGTAATAATGAAACTATGTATGTAACGACTTTATAACTTTATTACTCCATTGTACTAATATCGTTCTTCCTTGTATTGTTAGGCATCTCTATATTGAAATGTCAGATAAAACAAGACAAGAAATTCTGTCCAAATTGGATAAAAATTAAATATACCAATGTCTTGTTCCTTGGTTAACGGCTCTTGATAAACTGCTTCACACTAAAAGCTGAGTTAAAACCATTAGAAACTTCTAGCCAA